>QANU01045572.1:163435-174825 GCA_003254905.1 Nissolia schottii | reverse complement strand
AAAAAAAAAAAAAAAAGAAAAAGAAAATCGTCTGTTTGTGTTACTGAGAGAATGTGCGTGCCTAATTAAACCTAGAGGAGCTTATTCGTTCTTTCGAAAAGAAAATTGTGGTTCACGGCGTGAAATCAGTATTGATTGTTGATTTTCTGGGTGAACAAACGGGAGAAAACTGGGAGATCACAACGAAGGTACCTCCTCGAGATTTCTCAGTGGCGAAATAGTGGATGAGGCTCAAGAGTTGCCTCTGTGGATCCTTTTCCGTTCCCGCCATAGACTTTCCTTCTGCAGTAGCTTGTACTATAACCGCCTCTGACACGTGAAGCTTATTTATTGGATCTCAGTTCGCGAAGCTTGCCAGTGAGCACTAGCTTTTGGTTAAATGATAAAATGTGAAGAGTTTTTGACCGAATTCAATCACTAGAATAATATAACATATATATTTTTAAGTCTAGCTACACGTACACCAAAAAGTATACATCATATATACACCCTATACTTATATACATAAAGTTTGTGTTTTAATGTTTGTAAAATTTGTGCACTTAATTAAGTATAATTTAGAATATCATCTATAAGTTTGTAATGTTTATGCACTCATGAGAATAAAATTTGTGCATTATTAATGGTGTATGTATGAGTGTATAAGATTAGATGTATATGTAGCATTTTTGTATATTTTTTATGCACCGGAAAGGGTTGATAGGCGGTCTTAAAATTTTATTTTATCCAACTATTATTCATATTTTTCGTCAAATATTTTGTCAATAAATTTAGTTTAGTTGTCTAGCATGACTCTTAAATTAATGTCACTCAGAGAAATTTCATCTAGTGTCTGAGTACAAAATGGTTACCCTGTACTCAACTTTAAATTTATTTTATGGTTAATAACAACTTACGCTCTTGTATTATAGTTGTTATGTACTTAATCTCTTAACATTGTAAAATGTGAAATTCGACCACCTAAGCTTTTAAAATAGTACCAATAAGACATTATGTCTCTTTTAACGTCTAAAAGGTCCGTTAGTATATGTGTGTCAGTCACATAATGTATTATAATGACAAAATTACTCTTTCTTTAAAATAAAAATAAAAGAAAAATAATTTTTAAAAAAATAGAACTCAATTCCCCCCAAACCCTTTCACAATGACCTCCATCTCCTTTTCTAAACAGAACACAATGCTCTAACTCCTTTCGTGCTTATCACTACTGCTGCAGACTTCGCCCGCCTCCTACATCACCTCTTGTGTCGCCCTTTGTTCTTTGCTTTTTTCCATTTTTCTTTGGCAGTTGCTTCTGATTTCTGCTGTTGTCGATGCTATTTTTCTCTTTTTATCCATGTTTTGTTCTCAAAAAATTAGTTTTTATTTTATTTATATTTTAAAGAAAAGATACTTTTGTCCTTACAATACATCATGTGACAGACACATGTATACTAACGAACTTTTTAAACATTAAAAATGACAGAAGGTCTTATTTGCACTATTGAGAAAGCATAAGGGGTCAAATTGCACATTTTGTAACATTAGAGGATTAAGTGCACAACAACCATAGTACAAAGAACATCAAATCAAATCAGGGTAAATCTGTCATTCAAACGGGTCACACCAAATCTATACGCCGAATTAATCGTTAAGGTGAGGGCACGAACTCAAGAGAAGTGAGGAATTGAAAAGCAAAAGCAAAAACGTCTATGGCAGAGTCGTAAAGAGAATGAAGCTCCACACAATAAGATGCATGTCAAAAATATACCAACAATGATAAGAATACTTAACACATCTTACAAACCTATAGCAGTACCGTGTTCTATGAAATTATCAGCTTCCATTTACACAAATGTGATCTCACTAACCCTAGTGGGATGATCGACGTCAAACCCACGTAAATTTTTGTAGACCAAAAAAAAAGAAAAAAATTGATCATCATGCTTGTTGGGAAAAACACGCAGCAGATTGGCCTCTTTGATCATGAGACATTACTGCAAAAATATAATGCATAAACAATGTAAAGAAAATTACAAATGAACATATTAATACACATAGATTAATGTGATTTAAAAAATTCATACTCATGTCCATCAAGAGGAATTTATTTCACTATGAGAGTAAATAATTTGATCATACAAGAATACTTAAAATTTGAAGCTAAACCCAACCCAGATTTGCCCACCAAACAAACTTACTTACCAAGTCAACTTGCTTACCAAATAAACTTAGCCTCTAAGTGAACTAGTCCACAAAGTAAATAAAATAAAATCAATAATTTCCTAATCCAAAAAATCTCCATTCTAGCAAATGTGTGCCACCTAGAAAATTTATCACGACTCCACCTTAATTAACACTAAAGTCAATATCAGGAACCTTCATTAACCACAGTAAAGACCCTCAAATAAGTAACCATTAGCCGTAAACCCTAAACCCTAAACCCTAAACCCTAAACATAACCCAAATCTGTAACAGTCATTTGCTTCACTTGATTCAAATTATCACTCGCAGTGAATATGTGTAGTTGCACCATTCAGAAGAGGCTCACAGGTACTAATGATGGTGGCTCTGGGATGTGTACAGGCTCAACAACTAGTATGGGATCCTCCTATGGATAGTGGACCTCTGGTGTGTCATAAGCATCAAAGATACTAATGATTGTGGCGAAATGTTAGTGTGTGAGAGGTGTGTGATATAAAGTTGATAAATGTTAAACTTTATCCATTTTTGGGTAAAAATTTCAAACACAAAAGAAAAGATATTATATGCATCATATTAGAATCATAGATTTAATTATCTAAAGTATTATTGGTGGATGAGGACTAATTAATTGAGATTAAGGGATTAATCTATAAAAATTAATAAAATATTAATTTTACCTTAATTAATTATAATTTATTTAGTCTAAACATTTTTAATCCAAGATTATTAAATTAAATTTATTCCATTAACCCATTAACTCTTAGCTAGTCCAAAACTACGAATAAGTGATAATCCTTAATCTATTACTTATTAGTAGTGAGTTAATCATGATTATGAAATTGAGGATGTTACCAACACCATCCTAGAAAAGGTCAGGAAATTGTTACTCCCACAAACTAAAGGCGATTCACAACGGATATTCCTTGGTCAACCACAAAAAAAAAAAAAAAAACATAGCTTAAGTCACTAGCTGCTCCATACTTTAACTTAACCATCATTGAGACCATCAAATCAAATCAGGATAACTCCGTCGTTCAGATGAGTCACACCAAATCTATACTCTAAATTAACCATCAAGGGATAGGCACGAAATCAGGAGAAGTGCAAAATCGAAAAGCAAAAGTAAAAACATCTATGAAGAAGTTAGAAAGAGAATGAAGCTCCAGACGATAAGATTCATGGAAAAAGAGAGATACCAACAATGACAAGAATACTCAACACATCTTACATACTTCTAGTAGTATCATGTGTGAAAATGAGTCAGCTTCCATTTGCACAAATGTGATCTTATTGAAAAACCTTTGCTCCATTGACTACAAGTTAACCTAAACTATAATATTACATTGTCATGACCCTATCAGAGTTGTGACTAGGGCTTTGAAAAAGTTTTTGCCTTGCAAGCCTCACTAAACAACCTAACAAAGTAAGTTTTCCTGAAGAATTTAGATAAAAGGTTTGAGTTAAGATAAATTTTATTTTAAAGAATTAGTTTGGTTATTAATTTACGAAAAATAGTATTTTAAGTAAATTAAATAAAGTCATATATATAATACTAAATTTGGACAATTCCCCCCTTAAATTGTTTACGTGACATTTTGTGGGAATTTTGATTTTTTTTTTTAATTTGTATATTGCTTTTGTTTTTCTTTCTTTCTTTCATTTTGTTTAATTAATTTATTTTCTTTCTTTCATTTTCTTTAACTACTTTCCCTTTTCATTTTCATTTTTTTTATTTCTTCCTAATTCCTTCCTCTTTATTCCTTATTCAAGAATTTTGATTTTTTTTAAATCATGTATATTTTATTTTATTTCTTCCATTTTATTTAATCTATTTTCTCTTTTCAATGATGTACCAGATGGGTACTTTTGGGTTCCGGAGCTCCACGGACGAGGTCTGAAATGGCTACGTGGTCTGGGCTGGCGGGGTACCTGCAAGGACTCCGATGCCAAAGTCAGTAGAGGTTGGAGATAAGGGTACGAGAAAATGAGATTAGGGTCCGGTGTACCTGAGTGCTTGATCTCTCTTATGTACCTGTTAGGCGTTGATGATAGTTAATTCACTCCTCATTATCTGCGGACATATTGCCTTGGTTACTCCGAGACTGCCGGTGCGATGGGAGATGATCGCGCTGTGGAAAGGCGCAATGCGCGGATCGAATACGTTTCTTCCAAGGGATGGGCTTCCTGCTCCAGGATGGTTTTAGTAAGTCGGGCGGGTTGGGTGAGTCATTTCCGCGGAATGGGCCGCATGGGCTCAGTCCATAACAGGAGCCCCCCAACTCGGGGCGCGAGGCTACTGTGGCCCGAGTTAGTCTTGTCTTGCGCGGATGGGGTGACGGTTAGGCTCATACCCTTCTTGGAGATCGTTGGATTCGACCGGTGACGTGTGACTTCCTAACTCGTTTGATGGACGCCACGTGTCCCGCTTTTTGGGCGTTTTGGCTTCCCGAGGGATGAGTGGCAGAGTTGTAATGATGGTGGAGATTTATTATTTTGGTGGGAAACGTTTCGTTTCCACTTCCCTTTTCGCTTATAATCGGCTGGCTCCTCTTGCCTTTTGAATTTTCTTTCTTGCGTCTTTGAAGGTTTTCCTCTCAGAAGGTTTCCCGAGTCGTGGGCGATTGTTCCTGGGGGAAGCTGCTTCTACGTTGGTGCATCTTTCACTTGGCGACTTAGCTCTGGTAAGTTTTCCTTCATTCTTTTGCTTTTGGCTCCGAATGTATCGCTGTATTTTTGCCTCGCCCCCTTTTGTTTTTCATCACTGCATAAATTTCTGGTTTCTTCTTTGCTGGCATTTGGGTTTCTTCTGCTTGTGGGTTATCTTTTTCTGATTTGGGGGTAAGGTGGATAATGAGCATTTTACTGTGCTGGAGAGTATGTTGATAGGAGCTTGTCCCCTTTTACCTTTTCAGTCGTTGTAATGGGGAAATTTAAAAAGGATTTCCAGGGGTTAAAGAGACCACGCCCCCTTCGGGGAAGGCACGAGGAGATATCGTACGGATGGATTGAATCTGAAGTTTTTCCCATTCACTCAATTATCTGCGGTAACCATGTTGAGCGGATGGGTGAAATTCTAGAGTTGACGGAGGATGGTTTCGAAGATCATGAGTATAGGATAGAAGAAGCCTCTGCGGATGAAAGAGTGTGTATGGCGCGGCATCAGAATACTCCGCATTTTTTGTGGCTGTACGAGGATTTTTTCACTCGCTTGGGGATTAGATTGCCTTTTTCTACTTTTGAGAGAGAGGTGATGGAGTTGTACGCCTTCAGCCCAACGCAACTCCATCCGAACGGGTGGGCCCTGATCCGCGGGTTCCAAATTGCCTGTGAGCGGTTCGGCCTTAAAGCTTTTCCAAACACTTTCTTGAGTTTATATACTTTGATTAACCCGAAGGGTTCTGCGGTTCTGGGGACAAAGTTTAGGTATCGTAGCTGGCACACGTTTAAAAGCGTTCCTGGTACTCGGGTCTTCTCACGGTGGGAGGATTCTTATTAGGAGTTTAAATGGAAGTACTTCAAGGTTTTTGCTGCTCCTGGTTATAGGGCTTTTTGGGAGGGGATCAAGACACCGTGGAGGTGTTGTCGTGTTACTGGAATAGGAATATTCACCATCACCGCCCTGTCAGCCTATCAGAGGAAGAGTCGGTTGAAAGGGCTTTTTTCCTGACGTTGACTAAAGATGGGCCTCTCAAAGTTAAGGAGGTAGTTGAGAGTCCGAAGGCAGAGTCGTATTTAGGTAGTTGTTGCTCCTTTGTATTGGTCTTCATTTTGTCGTTTTGATTTTCTATTACTGGTTTCTGTCAGCGGGTTTGGTTTTAATGTTGTCTTGTTTGGTCTGCAGATTCACGGCTTCGCGACGCGATGCGTAAATTTGATCAGTTGAAGGAGTTTCACCGGTCTCTAGCTGAGTCTGCCCCGGAGGAAATGCACGGAATGCGAGGGGCAGAAGTAGCTGGAGGGAGCAGTGTGTGGCCTGGAAGTAGCAGAGGACTCGCGGAAGGTGGAAAGCCAGCTCATTCTAATTCCGTGGTGTCGATCCATTCTTCGACGAGGAGATCTGCTGGGCAATCGGCTCCTCGGAAGAAAGTGAAGGCTGCTACACCTGCCACTTATGCTGGGGAGCGGTGTGTTCCTATCGGACGTGCCAGTAACGCAGCGTGGCCGCGGGATGTTGATTTCTTTGCGGAGTTCAAGAGTTGTCTCCTCCGCGGTGATATGCGAAAGGAATTGGATGGGGTGTCCTCTGGGGCCGCCCTTGGGCAGAGTTTGCGCCATTTGGGCAAGGCTGTCGGGCTGATGACTTATGCTCTGGATGTAGGCATAGAGTCTGATGAGGTGGAGATTTGCAAAGAAGAAATCTCTCTGCTGAAGGAGGATGTCGAATGGGCTTCTGCGGAGAATAAGAAATTGGTAGCTCAGCTTGCAGCATCTGAAGAGAGGGCAGCTAGGCTGGCGTCAGAGGTTGAGCGGGTTAGCCACGAGAATGAGCGGAAGGATGGCTTGTTGAGAGAGAAGGAGATGCTTGTGGAAGAGAAGTCTAAGGAGTTGGAATGTATGAAGGATTTGCTGAAGTTGACGCAGGCTGAATGTGAGGCTCAAAAGGTGGAGAGTGCTAAGTGTGAAAGCAAGCGTCTGCGTCTTGTGGAGGTTTCAAAAGGCCTGGTTGAATATACTTTTGAGACGATCATGGGCCAAGTCAAGTATGTGGCGCCTGATGTAACAACCCGACTTTTCCCTTCAATTAAGATGTTATCTAGGAAAGAATTAAAAATATAATAATAAGGAAAAGGTGAGATAAACATGAAATAAAAATTCAAATATTAATTTTATCTCTGTAATAGCAGTTAAAATAATTCTTTGACGATCTCGTGACGTCCGATGACGTTTGGATCGAAATTAGGGTTTTATTATAATTTCCTCACGACTCACAGGAGTCTGTAAAATAGATTGATATGAAATTAAATGTAAGAATAGTCCAACTAAGATTTAAATATTAACAAGGATAATTAATAGGTCACAACGGTGTGTCCGGAATATTTTTAGGACGTCCGGACATAAATAATTAATGAATGAACATGACCTAAAATACACTAAGGGTACAATTGGAAAATAATTATGGCCAAAGGCCACTAAGACCACGGCCAGCCCCCCAAAACCCGAAACACACACATACATGCATCCAAGTTCCATTTTCTTTTCTAAGCTCCTAAGACCTAAAGCTCCCAAAACTCCACCAAGTTCAATCATCATCCTTTGCTTTCATCACCTTAATTCACCCTTAACTCCATCAAGAGGATAAGCAAGTGGTAAGGTGGTGAGTTTCTCTTCATTTGGCAAGAAGACATAAGGCTCCCATAACCTAGGTTTTCCATAATCATCCAAGGTTTTCATTTCTAGGTCAAGAAGGCTCAAGCAAGCAAGCAAGTCTTGATTCCATCTTTCCTCAAGCATCAAGAAGCTATTTAGGAAGTGGGTAACTCTAGTTCCTCACCTCTTTGATGGTGGCTAAGTGTTGTGTAATTGTATGTGTATGTATGTGAATTTTGAGTTTATGGACATGAATGCTAGAAATGATGTTAGGACTTAGGAAGACAATTCTGAAGGGTCTTGTGACCTGGATTAGATAGGATTATTGTGCTTGAATTATGTGGGAGACTCGTGTAGGGTTCCATGGAAGCTAAGGGAAGAAAATGGAAGAGATGAGCAATTCGGTTTTCAGCTCTCGCACAGGGGCCGCTAAGCGGAGGCTCAGGCGCCGCTGAGCGGGCTGAAGCCCACGTGGAAAGTTAAAAAGATATTTTTAAAGTAAGGCGGTGGAAGAAAACTCGAGAAAGTTTCAGCCGTTGAGCGATGAGGTCAGTACCGCTGAGCGATACAACCTCTATCGCTGAGCGGAGGAGCTCAAACCGCTGAGCGAACATCAGTGCTCGCTGAGCGGCTTGAGACCAGAGAAAGCTGAGGGCACCCTCTTGAGGCTCATAGTCTGGTATTTGATGCTGTAAAGATGAGTGATAGTTGAATTGTATGAACGTATATGCTGTATGTAATGAAAATGTACTAACCATGCATGTTACCTGTAATTTATGATAAAGTCTGTAGCATCTCATGCATCCATGACACACCTAGTTAAAGACATGATAATTAACTCTGAGATAAGTAAAGATGCTGAAATGAACCATAGGGAAACCAGTATGCCATGCTGCAGGTACCATTAATGCTGCTGAAAAAGGGTCAATGCCCAATGCTGCTGAAACATGGCTATATGCCACATGCTGAAAAGGGCTAAATGCCCAATACTAAAAAGGCTATATGCCCATGCTGAAAAGGCCGTGATCACGTGAGCCACTATGATCCCACTTCAGGAGGTCGAGGCATCCTGAATGTGGAAGCCCGCCACAGGTGGTGTCGAGATGGCATACCTGGAGGTGTGCGGTTACCACGCCTATGCATTGTCGAAAGGGGGCAAGCTTAGGTGGGGGTACAATATCTGCCCACTGTGGAGGGGTCCCGAGGGGGCACAAGGCAGGTGGAAGCCCACTGTAGTAAGGTCTAGACAGTGTCGGCATATACTGAGGGTGTGAGGTTATTCCGTCATACTAGTGTCAACAGATGACATTAATATGGTGGGAATAACACCTATTCTGTTATGCTGTTACATTCTGTTAAACATGTCATTTTGATAATTCTGTCATGTTTATGCTGCTGACAATGCTACACATATTCTGCTGATTCTGTTATGTTTACTCTGGATGACTATGTGATGCATATTTCGATGATGCTGTGATGCTGAATGAACTCTGAATGTATTCTGTTATGTAGTTGATTACTTAAATATATAGTCTGCTGTTATGTCGTACCGTCAAGAGCATGCTCGAGACGGTTTACACGAGATATTAATCAGCACGGGAATGTAGTAAGCAAGAGTAGTTCCCATGTCACATATTAATGCAGATAAAGCCGTTCAGATAGGCCAGATAATAAATGGTAGGGACTGTAGTATACATGTTCACTAGAGATCTCTGAGCGGCCTGAAGTCTGACATAATCTGATACGAGACTCAGGAACTAAAGTTATTTCCACTGAGAACCTACCGTTCTCATTCCCACTGTTTTATGACTTCAGGTACAGAAGATGATGAGTCCTATTTTGAGGATGCAGATGAGCCGCCAGATGAGCCATGAGCGGCTATGATTGGATGAGCTTAGAGAGAGAAAGATAGTTGTTTAGTTTTGCCAGGGACATACTGAGTAGCATTCCAGTAGTCCTTGTATTTTGATGCTGTGTATTCTAGATTATGTATTTGATACTTTGATCTATGTACCTATTATGTATATCTTATACTATGTGATCTTGCATGGTGGACCAGTGGATGTATATTACAGATTCTAATTATGATAATGTTATCCGCCTTGTTATATTTGTTTTATTCCAACGCATAGCTCTATTTTAGTATTAATGTGATGCAAGCAAAAGTTTAAAATGGGTCCTTATTTTCTTAAGCAACGACTATTTTCAAACGATAACTGTGGACTAAGGTATTCCGACCGAGTAGACAACAACCTAGTGAGCTTTGTTTACTACGTACGGGTAAACAGTTAGCTAGGGTGTTTCACCTGACGTGGACTTCAGTGTCGTGGCGGCGGATCAGTATTATGATGAGGAGGACGGTGCTATTAAGAAACTGGCATGAGCTTCAGTTTTTTTTTTTTTTGTAAATGATATTTGCAGACTTCTGTGGTTATGGAATATGATGCATTTTGTTTTTACCGGGTTATTGTCCACGATTTTATTTTTATTTGCCTCGGTTTTGTCGGTTGCGACCGTGTGGGTCCGCGGTGATGACCGGGATTGTTTATAATATATGTCCGCGGTTATGACCGGGATTGTTTATATATATCCGTGGTTGTGACCGGGATTGTTTATAATATGTCCGCGGTTATGACCGGGGTTGTTTTTGTATGATGTATCTCCGTGGTTTTGATTAGCCCATAGTTGACTTTGTTGCTTGAATGCATACGGAAGATTTTATTGATGAAATTTCGGCCTAAGTACAAAGAAATGTTAAATAACATAAATTAAAGATAAAAGATTCGAAGGCTAGCTGCGTTCCAAGTTCGCGGTATGTCTTTTCCATCGAGGGATGAGAGTTTGTAAGCTCCTCGTCCGAGAGATTCGTTCAACATATAAGGACCTTCCCAGTTGGGGTGTAATTTCCCTGGACTCGCTTGTCTATTGCCTATGTTTGCTCTACGCAGCACCATGTCTCCTGCCTGGAAACTCCGCGGGACAACCTTTTTGTTGTACCTTTGGGCAACTCGCCTCTTGGCGGCTTCTTCTTTGATCCGCGATTCTTCTCTGTGTTCTTCAATCAGGTCGATGTCTTCTTTTCGATGCTGATTGTTATTATCCGCGGAGAATAGGTGCACTCTTGGACTCATTTCTCCGATTTCTATTGGTATCATGGCTTCGCTTCTGTATGCCAGCTTGAATGGGGAATGAGCTGTCGTTGTGTGTGGGGTAGTTCTGTAAGCCCACAGGACGCTTCCTAATTCATCAGCCCATAAGCCTTTTGCTTCGTCAAGTCTCTTCTTTAAATCTTTCAGGATGACCTTGTTGGCCGCTTCTGCTTGCCCGTTGGTTTGCGGATGCTCCACGGAGGAGAAACAGTGCTTGATTCTGAAACCCTACAAGAACGTCGTAAATCCCTTGTCGGTGAACTGTGTGCCGTTATCAGAAACAATCGTATCGGGAATGCCGAATCTCGTGAGGATGTTATTCCACACGAACTTCTGACATTGGGCAAAAGTGATGGTAGCCAACGGTTCAGCTTCGATCCATTTGGTAAAATAATCTACGGCTACTATGATAAATTTCCGCTGACCCGTTACTGGTGGGAATGGTCCTAGGATATTAATACCCCATCTTTCGAATGGCTAGGAAGCAGTGATTGAGGATAATCCTTCTGGGGGAGCAACATGGAAGTTCGCGTGCTCTTGGCATCTCTTGCATTTCTTGACGTATTCCGCGGAGTCCTTTTGCAAGGTGGGTCAGTAAAGGCCTGATCGAAGTATCTTTAGGGCAAGGGTTTTTGGCCCCATGTGGTGGCCACAAGCTCCCTCGTGAACTTCTTCCAAGACGTGGAGGATGTCTTTTGATTTTATGCACTTTAACAATGGCTGTGAGATTGACCTTCTATACATTTGATC
>QANU01045572.1:73766-163133 GCA_003254905.1 Nissolia schottii | reverse complement strand
TTTTTTTGTAAATGATATTTGCAGACTTCTGCGTTTATGGAATATGATGCATTTTGTTTTTACCGGGTTATTGTCCATGGTTTTATTTTCATTTGGCTGGGTTTTGTCGGTTGTGATCGTGTGGTTCCGCGGTGATGACCGGGATTGTTTATAATATATGTCCACGGTTATGACCGGGATTGTTTATATATATCCGCGGTTATGACCGGGATTGTTTATAATATGTCCGCGGTTATGACCGGGGTTATTTTTGTATGATGTATCTCCGTGGTTTTGATTATCCCATAGTTGGCTTTGTTGCTTGAATGCATACGGAAGAATTTATTGATGAAATTTTTTCAGCCCAAGTACAAAGAAATGTTAAATAACATAAATTAAAGATAAAAGATTCAAAGGTTAGCTGCGTTCCAGGTTCGCGGTATGTCTTTTCCATCGAGGGATGAGAGTTTGTAAGCTCCTCGTCCGAGAGCTTCGTTCACCATATAAGGACCTTCCCAGTTGGGGCGTAATTTCCCTGGACCCGTTTGTCAATTGCCTATGTTTGCTCTACGCAGCACCATGTCTCCTGCCTGGAAACTCCGCGGGATAACTTTTTGTTGTACCTTTGGGCAATTTGCCTCTTAGCGGCTTCTTCTTTGATCTGCAATTCTTCTCTGTGTTCTTCAATCAGGTCGATGTCTTCTTTTCGATGCTGATTGTTATTATCCGCGGAGAATAGGTGCACTCTTGGACTTATTTCTCCGATTTCTACTGGTATCATGGCTTCGCTTCCGTATGCCAACTTGAATGGGGAATGAGCTGTTGTTATGTGTGGGGTAGTTCTGTAAGCCCACAGGACGCTTCCTAATTCATCAGCCCATAAGCCTTTTGCTTTGTCAAGTCTCTTCTTTAAACCTTTCAGGATGACCTTGTTGGCCGCTTCTGCTTGCCCGTTGGTTTGCGGATGTTCCACGGAGGAGAAACGGTGCTTGATTCTGAAACCCTGCAAGAACGTCGTAAATCCCTTGTCGGTGAATTGTGTGCCGTTATCAGAAACAATCGTCTCAGGAATGCCGAATCTCGTGAGGATGTTATTCCACACGAACTTCCGACATTGGGTAGAAGTGATGGTAGCCAACGGTTCAGCTTCGATCCATTTGGTAAAATAATCTACGGCTACTATGATAAATTTCCACTGGCCCGTTGCTGGTGGGAATGGTCCTAGGATATCAATACCCCATCTTTCGAACGGCCAGGAAGCAGTGATCGAGGATAGTCCTTCTGGGGAGCAACATGGAAGTTCGCGTGCTCTTGACATCTCTTGCATTTCTTGACGTAATCCGCGGAGTCCTTTTGCAAGGAGGGCCAGTAAAGGCCTGATCGGAGTATCTTCAGGGCAAGGGTTTTTTGCCCCATGTGGTGGCCACAAGCTCCTTCGTGAACTTCTTCCAAGACGCGGGGGATGTCTTTTGATTTTATGCACTTTAACAATGGCTGTGAGATTGACCTTTTATACATTTGACCGCTGATGATGGTGTATTTTGCCGCTTCTCGCCGGAGATTTTTATCTTCCGTGTGCTCGTGTCCGCGGATAATTCTTTGCAACGGTGTGGTCCAACATTCCTCTACTTGCTGCTGAATTTCTGTGTTGCTGATGCTAGTGACTATGGAGGGGCAACGAAGAGTCTCTTGAATGAGGGTTTTGTTACTCCCTCCGGGTCTTGTGCTGACTAGCTTTGAAAGCGTATCCGCTATTTCATTTTCCCTCCGTGGGACATGTTTTATTTGGTGGCTATGGAAGTTTGATAGGATTTGCGTAACAAGCTTCAGGTATTATTGCAACTGAGCATCCTTAGCAAGGTATTCTCCCTTCACCTGTGCAACAACGATCTGAGAGTTACTACATATGACAAGCTTCTTGGCTCCAACATCTCTGGCCAGGTTAAGACCTGCAACCAAAGCTTCGTATTCTGCCTGATTATTGGACGTGACAAAGTCAAATTTGACGGCCATTTCCAATTTGAGGTCGTTTGGCCCTTCAAGTATTACTCCTGCCCCGCTTTCGCGTATACTAGAAGCTCCATCTACGTGTAGCATCCAGGCGTCTTTCTCGGTGGAATTATTTTCTCCCGAAAATCCTGCGATGAAATCAGACATGGCCTGAGCTTTGATTACTACGTGCGGTTCAAAATGAATGTCGAATTCTGATAATTCGACTGACTAGGCTAACATGCGTCCAGCTAGGTCGAGCTTTTGGAGCACTTGTCTTATCGGTAGATCTGTTCTCACCACTATAGGGTATGATTGGAAGTAAGGGCGAAGTCTCCGCGCAGAGTTGATGAGGGCAAACGCCGCTTTTTCAATTTTTTGGTACCTTACTTCCGCTCCGTGAAGAACCTTGCTTGTGAAATACACAGGGAACTGATTTGGACCTTTTTCTTTTACTAAGGCAGAGGCTATGGTTTCTTCAGATGCCGAGAGGTACAAGTAAAGCTTCTCACCTTTCTCGAGCTTCTTTAAAACAGGCGGCTGAGAGAGGTAAGACTTGAATTCATCAAATACTTTTTGGCATGTATCAGACCACTCAAAGGAGTTCATATTCTTCAATAGCTTGAAGAAAGGTAGGGATTTCTCCGCAGAAGCTTCCATGAATCGATTAAGGGAGGCGATTCTTCCGGTCAAACCTTATACTTCTTTGATGGAGGACGGAGGTCTCATGTTTATGATGGCTTCACACTTCGCAGGGTTGGCTTCAATTCCGCGTTGGGTTATCATGAAACCCAGGAATTTTCCTGCTTCTACCGCAAATGCGCATTTCATAGGATTTAACTTTAAGTTATGATTGCGGAGGGTGTTAAAGACAGCATTTAAGTTAGCGGTTATCTCCTCTTCTGCGGATGTTTTGACGATCATGTTATCCATGTAACATCTCGATTTTTTTTCTTTAGAGAAGTATTCGAAAAATATAAATGATTAATTAATTTTTAATCATGATTAGAGAATTGAGGCGAAAAAAGTTTAGTTAAAATATCCCTAGGAATTTAGACGTGTCGCGGTAGAAAATTCGGCGCACAACCGAACCGCCATTGGTTGCCGATGAAATTTGGCACACAAAATGGTGTACGTGAAGATAATCTCCCGGAGAAAAATTTCACAAGCACCTTTAATATTAATACCCTTATGTAGGTGGGAAATAGAGGATCGCGACGGTACAAACGGAATATTTTTCGGACGACCGTGCGCGACGCACCGAGACTGCGAGTGATAAAACACGAGTGAACCGGGACAGGGAGAAATTAAAATCTCCTCAGCAGAACGGAGATGGGCTGCACGTTTTTTTTGAGATTTTTGGTCAAAAAATATCCCTTAATTTAAGCTTCCAAAGGTCAATCAACCATACATCATCAAATCATAACCATACCTTCCACTATTCATTTTTTTTTAATTAAATTCCAAAATTAGCAATTTCTCTTCTTCCATTCAGCTCCTTGGCTGAACTCTCTCTCCCATTTCTCTCCAAAAATTCTCATCTCCTTCAAACTCCATAGCCATTCTTCAAGCCAACAACAAGAACACCACCTTGTTGCTAAAGAAAAACAAGCATTTTGCTACCATTTTCCTCTCCAAAACCGAACCCCACAAGCCCCAAGTTCCCTCATCTCATTCTCACTTTCTTCCACTAAAAATCTAGAGAAGAATCCTTACCTTGTTCTCTCTAGAAAACTCAAGCCACTCCTCACAAGAACACAAGCACATCACCCCCATTTTTGAAGAAAGCAAACAAGTGGTGCTCCAACACTTTGGAGGCTTCTTGTCAACACTCCCACCACCAACCAAGGAACTCTTTGGAAGTGGGTAACTTAGGCTTTTACTCACTCCCTAATGCTCTTGAGCTTGTGGATGATTATGTGTGTTATGTGTGTTTATGTTTATGTGTTTTATGCCTTGAAATGAACTTGCATGTGTTGCTAATGATTTGATTAGGATAAATATATTTTTGATTGTTAAGATTTGTGGGTAAACTCACTAAAACCCTTCCTTGATGGTTCTATGCCTTTTTGCATGTTTATGTGATTTATGAGAAAATGCACATAATATGTGTTTTAGGCTTAAAAATGAATTTACTTGCATTATTAATGATTTGTTTTAGATGAATGTGATTTGAAGATGATAATAAGTGATTTATAAAGGCTGGAATATGTGGAAAATGTTTTAGGGTTGTACATGGAAGAGTTTTGAGGAAAGGTGACATAGAGCAAAAATTGGATTTTTGGCATAAAAAGGGCAAAATGGTCATTTCGGGAATTTCGGGTATTTAGACTAAAAATCTGGGTTTCTTTTTATGAAAAATGGGTTTAGAGATATCAAAAACCTTGGGGTCAAGACTTGAGTCTATTGGGTTATGGAGAAATAAAATTCCAAAGAAAAATCGGTTTTTATGGACAAAAATGGCATTTTGATCAAAAAGGGCAAAACTGTAATTTCGGGTAAGGAAATTAAAAATCTGGGTTTGTTTTCATAAAAAGTGGGTTCAGAACTATGAAAAACTTTAGGGTCAAGCTTTGAGTCCATCGGTCAACGGTTGATTAAAAATTCTAACGAAAAACAGTTTTTTTGTGGACACTTGGCTTGGTCACCCCTTAGTGGCTTATGTTTGCTTGTATGTGTTTATGTGCTTGTATGCTCTATGAACATGTTATGTTAGAAATGTTATGTTATGCTCTATGAACATGTTATGTTTCTAAGCATGTATGTGTATGTATGTTAGAAGTTTGGTTAGGACTTAGGAGTGATTCTGAAGGGTCCTGTGACCTGGACTAGATAGGATTTTGATAGTTAGAATATGTGAAGTATGTGCATTCCATGCATTTTATGATAAGAAAAGTTAAAGAATTTGAAGTAAGTAGGAGATAAGTAAAGATTACGAAGTGAACAATAGGAAACAAGTCATGACATGCTGCAAGTACTGAAAAGAAGTGAAATTCTGAAATGCTGCTGAAAACTCTGAGGCCGTGATCACGAGAGCCAAATAACAAGCCCATTTCAGTAGGTCCGAGGGACATACTGAAGATGGAAGCCCGCCACAGGTGGTGTCGATATGGCATCCCTGCAAGGTGTGCGGTTATCACGCCTAGCACGGTCGAAAGAGGGCAATGCTAGGTGGGGGTACAATATCCGCCCACTGCCGATGGGTCAGAGAGGACACGCGGCAGGTGGAAGCCCACCGCAGGAAGGTCGAAAGAGGGCCTACACTGGGGGTGCGAGGTTATTTCGTCATAGCAGGGTCGAAAGAGGGCAATGCTATGGTGGAAATAACATATATTCCAAAAGCATGTTCATTCTGCTGCGCACTATTATATGTAACCGTTATTCTGTAACTACCGTCAAGAGAACGCTCGAGACGGCTATGTATGTACACGTAATGTTAATAAGCACGAGAACATAGTAAGCAAGAGTAGTTCCCCTATCACCTAGTAATGTAGATAAAGCCGTTCAGAACTTAGGCCAGATAATAATCAGTAGGATGTTAGTATATTTGCACACTTAGAAATCTCTGAGCGGCCTGAAGTCCGACCTAATGTGACACGAGATCCACAGGAGCTAAAGTTATTCACACTGAGAACCTACCGTTCTCACTCCCACTGCCTTATGACTTCAGGGACATATGACGACTCATACTACGAGGACGCGGACGAGCAGACCGAGGAGCCATGAGCGGTCATGTCAGGATGTTTGCCCAGAGACAGCTGGATACTGGGATTTTGATCAAGGGCCTGCTGAGTAGTATTCCAGTAGCCCTTGCATTTTGATATTTTGTATTTTGGATTATGGGTATGATACTTTCGGATTATGTATATGCTATTTGTACTTACTTATGATAATTATAATTTCATAATCTTTTGATGGACCAAATGTATGTATATTTTATGCCTTATCACTATACTGTTATCCGCTAAGCCCAAAGGCCTTACCGCTTGTTATACTTGTTCTTCCTACGCATGGCTCTATTTTTGTAGTTAATCAATGCAAATGGAAAGTTTAAAATCGGTCCTTATTTTCTTAACCAACTATTTGCGAAATTAACCAAGGACTAAGGTATTTCGACCGGGTGGTAAACAACCTAGTGAGCTTGCGTGTGACTTAAGCGTATGCAGTTAGCTAGGGTGTTTCAATCCACATATACATCTACCAATTCCCCAGACATATCATGGAAAATCTTATCCATCATACGCTGATAGGTGGCCCAGCGTTTTTCAAACCGAAGGGCATAACTTTGTAGAAATAGTTTCCTCCTGGTGTTATAAACGCGATTTTCTCTGCGTCAGCTCGATGCATAGGTATTTGGTTATATCCTGCGTATGCGTCAAGGAAGGTTAAGAATTTGTATCCGAATGCAGCATCTACCAGTAGATCAATGTTTGGCAAGGGATAAGGATCTTTGGGGCATGCATTGTTTAGATTTGTGTAATCTACGCACATTCTCCACTTCCCTCCAGGCTTAGGGACCATGACCACGTTCGATAGCCAGGAGGGGTACATGATTTCCTGTATGAACCCTGCTTCTTTTAATCCCTGAACTTGCTTCTGTACCTCTTTTGCTTTGTCCGAACTCATCTTTCTTATTTTCTGTTTCACGGGCCTACTTCCGGGTAAGATGGCTAATTTGTGTGCATGAGCGTGGGATCGATTCCTGGCATGTCTGCTGCTGTCCACGCGAATAAGTCTGCGTTGCGCTTCAGGTTGTCAATTAGTTTGCTCTTCATTCCAAGGGAGAGGTTTTTATCGATTCGGGTGACCTGTTCAGGGTTAACACCTATCTGAACGGTCTCTAGCTCCCCTTCAGGCTCCGATCTTTCGCGCACTGGTGCGTTATCCGCGGAAATGTTAGCTAGCATTACCTGTGATATCTTGTGCACATCTTTTCTCTTTGGAGGCTGCTGTGGATTGTGAGTCTGGAGACTCGTGTTGTAACATCTTCGAGCCGTTGCCTGATCTCCACGGATAAATGCAACTCGGTTATCCTGGGTGAGGAACTTCATGGTCAAAGCAGCTGTGGAGATAACGGCATTTACAGCGTTTAAAGTTGGTCTTCCCAGGATAATGTTGTACGCGGATGGCTTATCCATAACCAGAAACTTCACTCGTTTTGTTCTAGTTAAATGCTCAGGTCCTAAGGTTAGTTATAGAGAAATGTAGCCATCGGGGGTGACTGTCTCCCCCGAAAAACTTACCAAGTCTTCAGGATAATGTTCGATATCCGCGTTTTTCAGCCCAAGCTGGTCAAAATAGCTTCTGAAGATTATGTCCGCGGAACTTCGCTGATCAATTAGGACTCTTCGGACTTCTGCGTTGACTAAAGTAGCAGAGATGACCATAGGGTCATCGTGAACGGGCGTTGTATGCATGAAATCCTCACGTGTGAACGTGATGTCCGGAAAACACCGATATCCTGGAAATTTGTTGCTTGCTTGGTCCCGGAGATGTAAAACTTCTT
The DNA here is from genome assembly GCA_003254905.1 of Nissolia schottii. Taxonomy (NCBI): domain Eukaryota; kingdom Viridiplantae; phylum Streptophyta; class Magnoliopsida; order Fabales; family Fabaceae; genus Nissolia; species Nissolia schottii. The sequence goes on along the minus strand of QANU01045572.1, from coordinate 155,659 downwards.
GCAAGTGTCTTTTCCGCGCAGAGCGGGTGGATCCTCCACCAGCAAAGCCTCCTGCAATGGTGTTGATTATTCGATTGGTTTCTGGTCGTCTGTGTTGTCTTTCACGCCTATCTTCGGGGTGGTTTTCCCTTCCCCGGACTTCCCTTGTGTAGGGTTTTCTTTCTGGCTCTCTGATTTCCATCTTTCGCTTCCTTTCCTGGATCACATATCTTTCTAGTTTTCCTCCACGGACCCATGATTCTACTTCATCTTTCAGATCTATGCATTCCTCAGTGTTATGACCATAGGAATCGTGATAAGTGCAGAATAGTGACGCATCCGTTCTTGGCCTCAGGCGGACTGGTTTGGCCCGGGGAAAACTGTCTTTATGCTGAATCTCCCTGTATACCTGTGTGAGGGAAATTGTTAATGGGGTATAATTCGTGTACCTTCCTTCTTTGAGTATTCTAGGTCTGTTTATCCGAGGACGATCGCTCCGCGGTGGGTGATTGTACTTTCTTCTCGCACTCTCCCCTCCGTCCTGGGTAAGATCAATCCTTATGGCTTCCATACCCTCCTCTTGGAAAAGGTATTCTTTCGCTCTTTCTTGTATTTCTACTAGGCTCCGCGGGGGCCTCTTGGATAAGTTCTTTGCAAATGGGCTTCCTTTTTTGAGGCCATTCGTAAGGCCCATTAGCACAGCTTGCGGCTGCAAGTCCTCTATCTGCGTGCATTCTTCATAAAACCGGTCAAGATATTGGCAGAGATTTTCCTTTTCCTTCTGTACAACTCCCAAGAGGCTTACAGCCGTCTAGGGTTTCGTTCTTCTCGTGGTAAAGTTGGCTGAGAATCGCTCGGCCAGGTCGTCGAAACAACAAATGCATTTCGGAGGTAAAGCATTAAACCATATAAGCGCACGCTTCCTTAAAGTCACAGGAAATGACTTACATTGGATAGCATCTGAAGCTCCGTCTAATATCATGTGGTGGCCAAAGGCGTCCAAATGGTGCTGAGGATCAGTGGTTCCGTCATAGGGCTCCATATCAGTTGGAGGACGGAACCCAGGCAATGGTAGTGCATTAAGAATTTCGTCAACGAAAGGGTGGTTGTCCTTCCCTTTCGCTCTCTTTATTGCTCCTCGGATCTTATACGGCTGCGTTTCAGCGGCTTTGTAAACTGATCCTTGACCTTCATCATCTTCGGAAGGCCTATCACCGCGGTTAAGACCGTCGATGTGGCGCTCCCTCTCTTGGGCTTCTAAAACAACCTGTTTGCGCCTTTCTTCTGCATCTTTTCTGGTTTTATCCGCGGAAGCTCTGATGTCCTTCTGTTTCTTCTGTTCTTCTTCAGCCTGGGCTAGTACCGATAGCGCTGCTTCCAATTTCTCGATCTTAGCAGCTTGGAACCGGACGATGTCTTCTAGGTTAGGAGGAGTAGCGTCGTTGGCGTTTACTGGTGGGGAAGGTGGGGTCTGATCGGGTACTCCACGGTCAGGAGATGGAAGCGTTGGGTTGACTGGAGCATTGTTGTCGACAGACACAGATCCTCTGGTGTCACTAGATGTCACTAGTCGGTAGGTTCTTCTGGTTTTGGGAGGCATATTGAGAATTAGTGCTTCAGAACCCGAAAGGGGAATGTTTAGGAGCGTTGTCCCCACAGACGGCGCCAAATGTACCAGATGGGTACTTTTGGGTTCTAGAGCTCCACGGACGAGGTCTGAAATGGCTACGTGGTCTGGGCTGGCGGGGTACCTGCAAGGACTCTGATGCCAAAGTCAGTAGAGGTTGGAGATGAGGGTACGAGAAAATGAGATTAGGGTTCGGTGTACCTGAGTGCTTGATCTCTCTTATGTACCTGTCGGGCCTTGACGATAGTTAATTCACTCCTCATTATCTGCGGACATATTGCCTTGGTTACTCCGAGACTGCCAGTGCGATGGGAGATGATTGCGCTGCAGAAGCAGTGCGCGGATCGAATACGTTTCTTCCAAGGGATGGGCTTCCTGCTCCAGGATGGTTTTAGGAAGTCGGGCGGGTCGGGTGAGTCATTTCTATAGAATGGGCCGCATGGGCCGAGTCCATAACAGATGACCTTTATATTTATTTCTTCCTAATTCCTTCCTCTTTCTTCCTAATTCAAGAATTTTGATTTTTTTAAATCATATATATATTTTTTAATTTCTTTCTTTCATTTTATTTTATTTATCTACTTTCCCTTTTCATTTCCCCTTTTTTTATTCATCTTCCATTTTATTTAATTTTTTTATCTTTTCACTCACCATTTTATTGATTCATAATTCCTTCCTATTTCTTCGTAATTCAAGAATTTCGATTTTTTTAAAAAATCATATATATTTAATGTTTTCTTTTTTCGATTTTATTTAATCTACTTTCCCTTTTCATTTTCCTTTTTTATTTTTTAAATAAATCATATATTTTTTGTTTTGCTTCTTCCATTTATTTAATCTAATCTCTCTTTTCATTTCCCTTTTTATGTCTTCATAATTCCTTCCTATTTCTTCCCAATTAAAGATGAAATATGTACCGAGGGGTACTCTAGATCGTGGAGCTTCTCTGGTACTTCTCGGTCACCGGGACTGGTACCTGCAAGGACTTCGACGCTCAAGTAAGTGAAGGTTCGAGATGATAGTAAATCTGGGGTGTAGGGTTCTGAACATACCTGGAGTGTCGGTTGGGCTTAAATACCTGGGTGGCATCTGTGATTCTCGTCGGTCCGAGGATTTTTCCATCATGGCGTCTTCGGAGATCACGGCACATTTTTCATTGGGGAGAACATATCTCGGGACGAGAATTGCGCTGGCCGTTGGGAAATTGCTCAGGTCGGGTCGCGTTAAGCCGCAGACCTCCCGAGTAACGCTTATTGGCAGGCTTCCGATCGGGTCGATCTGCGGACCCTCAGTTATGGTTTTAGCGGATAGGCCTTCACGGCCCAATCCATAACAAAATAATTTTTAAATTTTTTTACTCAACATTAATTTTTTTTTCTCATGGTCATGGTGATTTTGGTAGGTTGCCAGAATATTTTTTCAAATTCATTTCATTTTTCATTTCTTTCTTCCACTTAGTCCACTTTGCCTTTTAATTTCCATTTTTACTCCTTCCTAATTCTACCAATTTCTTTTTAATTCTTTCCTATACATTTTCCTAATTCAAGGCTGAATTTATTTTTAATATTTTTTTCCTATAGGTGATGGTGATTTCGCAAGGTTTACGTATTCCTTATAAAATCATTTAATTTATTTTTCTTTTCTTTCTTTCATTTCATCCACTCTCCGTCTTAATTCCTTCCAATCCTTCTTAATTCAAATGTGAATTTTTTTCCCATGCTTTGATGGTGATTTCGACAGGTTTGATTCCCCCCCCCCTTATGTGATGGTGATTTTCGGAAGGCTGATGGTGGAAATGGGAAGCATGAGGTTGATGGTGGAAATGAGAAGTAGGAAGAATAACCTTTTATGGTGGAAATAGAAAGCTTTTGTAATTAAGATGAGTTATTTTGTTATTGGTTCTTACCCATTTGGTCTTCTAATTTCATGAATGTTTGTATATATATCACTTAATGATTATTTTGAGAAGTGCTGGTGGAATTAGGAAGCTTTTGTCCAACCATGTTTACATATTTTCCTTGGATACCGGACAGACAACCTAAAAAAATAATTTTTGGTGGGTGACTAGGCATCCTTAACTCAATTTGCCTATAGATTGTTTCTTTCTGTGGGATGTGTAGTTGTCAAAGACGGAGTCAAGTATGCGTCTCTAATTTCTTGCTTTGCTTTTCTTCACCTACTAATCTTATTATTGTGGTTAAATTATATTGCATATTTATTCATTTGTGTCTTATTCTTATCTTTGGTCTTATGTTCGGATTTGTCATTATGTTTCCAATCCTTTTATATTTCTCAAATTTTTCGTTGGTGAGAACAAACCCACCTAGCTGTTTTTGGAATGAAATGGTTTTTATGGGAACCCTTGGTCTAATCTCCTAATTACATCCCTTGGCATTTTACTAGCCATAATTGAGACAGGTGACCAGGAGAATTATTTTCTTTCATCTATAAACAACTTCTACAAATGGATTTTTGTGTTGCTGTTGAACACGAACACAGGTATGGATTTGATTTCCTTAGCTTTGGCTAAAAAAAAATATTGTTGTTGTTTATGTTGATTCTGCTATTTCTCTTTCATTTTTTTTTTTTGGCTGCTGTTTATAGTGTTTCTCTTCCATTTTTTTGCTGTTGTTTGTGCATATTCTGCTGGTTCTCATGCACAAGTTGATTACAGAATAACAAACCTTCAATTCATAAGCCTCACCTTCAACCACGCTCCTTAGCTCCTGCATTTTTTTTTTTATGCTGCTGTTTATGCTTATTCGTCTGCTATTTCTCTTCCATTTCTTTGTTGTTGTTTATGATGTCGCTTTTCCAATTTTTTTTTCTATTGTTTCTGCAGATACTGCTAGCTCTCAAGCACAAGTTGATCACAAAATAACAAACCTTCAGTTCATAAGCTTCACCTTCATCCGTGCTTTCATAACTGCGGTGAAGCTGATAGGATTGGTCCATCTGTGGGAATAATTGTCACTTTATCTTTTCCTCTATCTTTGTTGTTTATGTTTGCAAATATTGCAAATCCTTGTAACGATGTAAATTTGTGTATGAGAAATTATAGAACCATTAGAACAATTTTGGATAGTTTCTGCATTTCTTGTAGTTGAATTACAAGAGAAAATGGTAGAGATGGAAAACTTGAGAGGAGAATTGATAGTATTTTAGTAGTGATGTTAGTTCAGAAAATAGTTGGATAGTTGAGAAGGCTTTAGTTGATAGTTGGAAGATAGTAGTTAGTAATGTGATGTTTGGAGCAAAGGAATAGATTGTATTGCTCACAAAAATCATACAAATGACTTGATGACATATGCTCCCAAGTTTGCCTATTTATAGGTGCTTGAGGGTGGTTCCAGAATATTCTACATCATTATGTATTTCTCTTACATTCTAGACTTCTCTACCTTATTAGATATCTCCATTACATTCTAGATACTTCTACTTCTAAATACATTTACAATTCATTAAGCATATATTCTAGATGTTTCTACACTATATGATTATGTAGACATTAGTAGAAGATTCTAGAAAATTGCATCAACTTCAACAAGAATCCTAGGGAGAGAGAGAGGTAGGATGATAACCTAAATCATATTTTCCATTCCTTCTACTTCCCCCATTCCTCCTATTTATAATAAAAATGGCTCCCTAATTGGACAAATTCTTAATTTGGGCCTTATTTATGTAGGTCCGTTACAATACTCCCCCCTTTAAAAATGGACCTTGTCCTCAAGGTCCCAAAAAAATAAAAATTTCCACCCGGATCCCATTGCATAAATTGTAAATTGCTAAAATTGTCTTGGTTAATTGGACCAAGTTTGGAAATTTTCATAAAAACTTCCCTTTTCCCAGCAGCCCACATGTCATGTTCCAAAAAAACGGATTGGGCTTGGCCCACGTATGTTGAGTGTGGTTGACCCAAGAGACCATGGCCAACCCTAATCTCTTCCATCTTCTCCCATTCCCCCCAATTCCTTGTTGGCTATTCCCTTGGTGGCTGCTCCCTAGAAGCTTCCATTCTTCTCATTACCTTCATGGCCAACACCACTGTCCTCCCCATCAAGACCAACGCGGCGACGGCGGCCACCAGCACCGGCGCCCTCGCCGTTAGCAACCGCCGAGTTCCGCAGCTTCTCTCCCCGTCATCACCCTCGCCTGGCACCGCAGCGACTGCACCCTCCACCGCCAGCCATTGCTTCGTCGCCGCCGCTTGCAACTCGCGCCGCCCCGTTCATACGCGCGCACTGCCTTGCCGCTGTCCGCTACCTCTAGCGCCCTCGCCGCTAGCAACGCAGGGCTTCTCTCCCCTTTCTTCTCGGCGACCACACCTAAGGCGTTGTCCACCGCGGGCTCCCCTTCCTTCCTTGCGAGCCCCCGCGCCCTCGCCTCCTCTAACTCGCGCCGCCCACCATCGTTGCCACGAGCGCCTCTGTTGGCGGTGTGGCGCGAATCGCCGTTCACGTCCGCCACTAACAGAACCTCGGTGCAGGAACTTCAGTTTCCCACTCTGCAACTTCAGTTTGAGCAATATCTGGCAAGATTGATTGAAAGTCTGGTTGGTAACGGTGCAGGAACACTACCTCGAAAGCCATCCAATCTATGGACGGATTTCGCCGACGCCATAGCCGAAACCAAGTCAGATCACGGCCAGTCAAGGCTTCTTCAACCTGCAGCAATCTCTGCAATTCCGACGTTCTGCTGACCTTCCAAAGCTTCCACGCACTAAGGATCCACCAATAGCCATGCTCACCATCAAACGCCGGCAGATTGCTTGAGCTCTCCGAACCACCATGGGAAGCGGTAACCGCCGGCATGGTGTTCAATGAAAGCACCATTTGTAACGATGTAAATTTGTGTATGAGGAATTATAGAACCATTAGAACAATTTTGGATAGTTTCTGCATTTCTTGTAGTTGAATTACAAGAGAAAATGGTAGAGATGGAAAACTTGAGAGAAGAATCATAGGGAGAGAGAGAGGTAGGATAACCTAAATCATATTTTCCATTCCTTCTACTTCCCCTATTCCTCTTATTTATAATAAAAATGGCTCCCTAATTGGACAAATTCTTAATTTGGGCCTTATTTACCTATGTCCGTTACAATCTTCTGCTTCTATTTTCGTTGGTTGTCTTCCTCTGTGAAGCAAAAATACAAAGAACTTAGTCTAAAGTGGCATTATATCTATAGTTTGTAATTGCATTAAGGCTTCCATGGTTAATCTATATATATATGATATGATATAATCTTAAAGCAAAGTGCATCTCTTTGTTCTTAATTTCAGCAGCTTGACTAGCTCACGTGTCATGCATGTATGTTCTATTTACTCAACCAAAAAGGAAAAGCAAGAAAAGAGATTCCCTCCCCTCGGATTACTATCGCTATGACCAGATCCAAACTTATTTATTATGGATACGTAATGCAATAAATAGCTCTATGAATATTGTTCCTAAGCACATTAGTACACAACAATATTAATTAATAGCAATCATTCTTTAATTGTTGGGTTGTTTGCGGTTCGTGATGTTTTATTGAAAAAATTTAAAAACAAAAGGAAATGATAATTTAATTGAAATGAATTATCACAGATTGTTTTAGTTTATGACGCTTGGTTGTTCATGAGAAAAATAAGTGCTAAAAAGGATTAATTCCTGTTTTAATAAGATATAATTCCATTTTCCACTATTGATACTGTTAATTATTTTTTTCTTTTATTTGCAAATATAAATGTCATTTTCATTTTTTTTTGGTGAAATTTTTTAACATTCATAATTCTCTAATTCTTTATTTCAACAGTGTGTGATAATTTATTGATATAATTAATAATTTAATTGAAAGGAATAACTAGGGATTGTCTCAATAGAGGAAACTTTGTTGTTTATGGAGAACAATTTGTTAAAAAAAATTAATTCTGATTTTAAGAAGTTGGAATTCCGTTTTCCACGATTGATAGTCTTAATTATTTTTCCATTTAATTTTTTCATGTAAATTTTGGGAAATTTTTTTAATTGTGATGGTTCTCTAATTCTTTCTTTCAATAGTGTATGATAATTTATTGAAATAATTAAAAATTTTAGTTGAAAATAATGTTCAAGGATTGTCTCAATGTAGGAAGTTTGGTTGCTCATGGAGAAAAATTTGTTAAGAAAAATTGTTCCAGTTTTTAGAATTTAGAATCCTTTTTTTCACCATTGATGATCTTAATTATTTTTCCCTGTTATTCGTCCAAATGAATAAATGTTTTTTTCTTTTATTTGTGAAAACATTTATGTTGATAATTGTTATTAGATGGAGGATAGTGGTGTTGTGGTGTTGTCATTTGAGAAGCTTCTGATTTGTATCCATCCCTATATAATTTTTTCGTGTTTTGATAAGATGGCGTTCAATTTCCACCAGTCATAATCATAAATATTTTTTTCTCATTACAATACTCATTTCTAATTTTAACGACATAGAAAAGTAGATACCAATGCCAAAAGATAACTCTATTTTGATTTGCAACAGCAATATTAATTAATAGTAGTCATTCTTTAATTGTTGGCTTGTATGGTTCGTGATAATTTATTGAAAAGTTTTAAAATAAAAGGAAATGATAATTTAATTGAAATGAATGATCAGGGATTGTTTTAGTTTAGGAAGCTTGGTTGTTCATTAGGTATAACAAAATCTGTTTGATAAGAAGTCAAGTTAAATTTGATAAGAAAAAGAAATATTGATTGTAAGAGATATAATATTCTTGAGTCATAAGTTGTTACTTTAGTGGTGGTTATCTTGATAAGTTGTTGATAAAACAAGATATAATTTATTTTATTTTATTTTTAATGGGTAACAAGATATAATACTTGAAACGCAAGTAGAAAACTTCAAATAATAGATGATCCTGGTTGTATATTGATTCATACTAAATTAAGATTTAGGATACCATTGTTACTTATTTCCATTTTAATATATTAAATATATAAGTTGAATATTCTAATGCAGTTTCAAAGATCACTATTGTACAAAAAACACCATTATACCCACTTACTAAAAATAAAGACTACTATATGTAGTAAAGTTGTCGTAAAATAAATAAATTGTGTTGACCTTATCATGAATATCATATTTATATTGTTATGGATATGGATGTCAAAAATGCCCACCAGGGCAGGATCCCTGTGGAGAATCCCTGAATAAGGCCCCGCGGGATGGGGATTTTTCCCTATGGAGACAAAAGTCTCCCTCGGGCAACTTCAGGGATGGGGACGGGGATCATACGCCCTGCCCCGCGGGGACCATGAACATAGTAAAATAATAAAATACCCTCACTTATTTAATAAAAAAAATAGTATAGAAAGATAAAATACCTAATTTCTAACCTAAATATCCCATTACAAATTGCTCCAACGCTGTTGCCTTACCACTCCTCGCCAACTGCTGCTATTGCTTGCCAATTGTTGCCGTCGATGCTCCTTTTCACGTTGTTGTTGCTTCTCCTTGCCATGCTATTTTTGCTTCTCTTCTCCTCATTTACGTTGCTCCTCCATGCCATAGTGCTACCACTATTTCTCCACGTTGTTGTTGCTGCTGTAATCAATTATGTGACAATAGCCAAGTTTGCGATGACGATGACAAGACTGAGAGAATGAGCTCTTCTCCTTCGCGAATGGTGAGCTTCTCTCCTTCGCGAATTGAGATATTTTATGCATCCTATGTAGATCTATGTTGTTGTTCAACATTTGGGATCCTCTGTAGATATATGTTGTGCATTCTTTGTAGTTATTCACTTGTTGAACGTGGCTCTTTGTGTGTTGTTTTGCTTCATTTTGAGAAAGATTTTCCTCTTCAAGATTTTTTTTGCAATGAGACAGGGACCCACGGGGATTCGCGGGGAGGTGGGGAAGCACTAGTAGAAAATAACATATTACTATCGGTACATTACCGTCGGAAAACCATCCAACGGTAATACCGTCGGAACGAACTAAAAAATCTGACGGTAAATGCATTAGAGGTGAACCAAATTAATTTTGGTAATGATTACCGTCGGAAATAAGAACCCGACACTAATTCTAACAGTAACAGTTGGCGCCAAGTGGTGCATCGTCAGACGAAAGGCTTACTGTCAAATATGACCGACCGTAATAGGGTCAGAATTTGAAGAGACATATTTCCCTAACCATTGTAACAATGAACCGATTACCGTTGAGAAAAGCCGACGGTAACAACCTTAAACTTTTTCACACATTTTCCCGTGCCTATGTTTTCCCATACAAACGTTTTCTCGTGTGCACATTTTTCGGTGGTTGGCGTAATTGCCATCGACTTTATCTAACGGTAATGTCAGATTAATACAACGGTAATGATTATATATATAGAGCTCCACGCTCTCCCTCCCTCACTTCCACTGTACACCCTCCTATTCTGCGTCCTCTTGGTGGTCCTCCTCCGGATGTTTCGCCGGTGCCACTGGCGCCACCAGATCACTATCGGACCATTGCCACCACCACCACCATCGTCACCGCTGCCACCATCACCGACACCGCTGATAAGTGCCAAATTTACACAATTTCACTTGATGAAATGGCACTTGTTTTCTTAAAGTTTTAATGAATTATCTGACTAAATTCCCCATTTTTGTAGGATTTATAATATATTCTTAAAGATGGATACAAGCATATTAATTAAAGAATAATCCCAGAAGAATGGAGCAAAGGGCAAAAGAGACAAAAGAAGTAAAACGACATAATCAGACGAGGGTCCGCTCAGCGGTAGCAACAGACTGCTCAGCGCACAAACGACAAGAACTGCTGAGCGAGGCACCTTGGCCGCTAAGCGGTCGTACCCACCGAAGCCACTTGCAGCCTCCAACAGGCTGGCGCCGCCATGCAGAAGACGGTGCCGCCATACAAAATCTAACGCCGCCCTGAAATGACGGTGCCGCCCTGCAAAAGTCTGCGCCGCCACCAACTAACAGCTGTCGAATTTATTATGCCAGCCTATCAGCCACTGGAAAAGACCAAACCGCTCAGCGGAAGGACCATTATCGCTCAGTGGTGACACCTAAATCGCTCAACGGCATGCCCTAACCGCTCAGCGGTGACCCCAAACTTTGCCTATAAATAGGAAGGCCGAGGCATTCATTCACCCCATTAGAATTCATTCTTTTACATTTTCTTTTGTACTTCAAAGCTTAGGTTAGTTTAGCAACAAAGAGGAGGCCAGTGAAGGAGCCATGAGTGATCAAGGAAGCACGACGGTCGTTGTCATGACAGCGTGAGAACGTGTCATGGTAAGCGTCCATCACCTTGCCTTTGAGATTCTCTTGTAAGATGGATTTCTAATCCTCTTGTTGTTGGGATCTTGATGAATATTTTAGTATGATTGTATCCATGTAACTTTTGCATTATGAATCTATTAGTTTCTATGATTTACTTGAATAATTTTACGCTTAATGCTTGTTTTAGCTTAGCTACCAAAAACATGATTCTAAACTGCATGATTGCGCGCGAGAGCGGCATCATAAGTTGGAACTAAATCAATTAATCTAATTCTTAGTTTCCATAACTGGAATGAAGGATTAGTCATTTTAACATCTGGAATAACGCTGGTGTACTTTGTTAAGTTTGTGCGCGAAAGTGACAGCATAACAAAGGAAACCTGATGATCTTTTCACGCGCGAAAGCGATGAACAAGTTAAGAACTGGTGGCGGGCAATCAATGAAATGATAATTCTGTTGTACTAAGTGAATGGATGCATGAAACTATAATAGGATTCAATTCCCAACAAGCTTCCGGATCTACCTCTGATTTGTTGCCTATTTATCTTTTATGTTCTTTATTTAGTTTATTTAAACAACAACCAAATTACCGATCTTTCACCTTATTGTTTAATTAACAAACTCAAGAACGGTATTTATGCAACTCCCTGTGGATACGACTATACCCGACTATACTGCAATTGGATCCCTCGAGGATCTGAAAGCTGTAAAGAAGGATATATTATTAAACGACTGAGAGTTTCAAAATAAGCTTTCAACAACCCACCACCACCGCCACCGGATCGCCGCCGCTGCCGTCGCCATTGGTTGTTGGCTATTGGATGTTGGCGCAGTTGGCTGTTTTAGAGGAGAGGGCGAAGAAGTTTGAATCAGATGCTGGCAGGGCAATGGTTACAACCGAGGAGAAAACATCCATGGCTAATGAGATAAATAAGGAGTATGATGCCTACCTAAAGCTGTGGAAGGAGGCCGTGGATGCGGCCTTTGAGCAATGATTGGTCAGGTTAAGCATCTTATTCCTGAGTTTGATTGGGGTGTGGTTTCTCTTGACAAGCATTATAACCCCGAGACCAACAATATTAAGGATTTAGACAATTAGGTGTCAGCTTGGGGGAGTAATAACGACAAAGCCCAAGATGGTGAGTTGTGAATTTAGGGTGGGAGGAAATATATGATGTTTTGTATATGTTTTGTAATAGCTAGTACTTTTATGTAGGTTTAAGGTTTAAGGTTTAGGGTTTAGGCTTTAATGATGTAATCTTGTTTATTATCATCATTTTGCTCTGCATTAACTCTTCCTTATATACTACTATTAGTTACCCACTTCTTCTTGACTCTGTCACTCACTATCTTAATATATTGTCATTGTTATGCATGTTTTGTTCATCCTCTTCAATACCATTTGAGTTTATAGTACTAAAGAAGACAACAAAACATAACAATGACAAAATATTTAAATTAAGATAGTAAATGATAGAGTCAAAAAGAAGCTGGTACCTAGTAGTGGTATACGAGGAGGAAGTAATGTAGAGTAAGGGTTGTTACCATCAGACAAATCTGATGGTAATGGCCATAAACCTAAGTCTAACCTTACTCGTACGAGATGTCCTTTATCTTGTGCAAGACGCTTTACTGTCAAAACTATCCGACGGTAACGAAAGTGAAAATTTGCCAAAATTACCGCTCTACTTTTTTCATACAGTCAGAATGTTTACCACAAAGTCGATGGTAATCCTTTAAATTAAACAAAGAATTTCGATAAAGCGTTTATAGTCGAACTATTTCCAGTTACCATTGGTATTTACCGACAATATTGTTATGAAAATCTACTTAAACGCATTTCACTCTCCCACAACACACCATTCACTTATTTCTTCTTTCTCTTTTCTTCTCCTCTTTTCTTTTTTCCTCTCCTCTCCTCTTTCCTCCACTACCACCACCACATTCATCATTAACAACACCATCATCCTGCACTACCCATTATATCCCTTATCCTCAAAACCCTAACCTTTATTCTTCCTCTTCTTCTGTGTTGGCACATGGGGTTAACCCTCTTGGGGTTGAAATTGAATCCTATGCTCCAACATCCATTGCCATTAACAACAACAACAATAATGCTCAGAATTGGGTTGCTAGTGTTACTTATGCACCTATAAGTGGAGTGAGTTTTTCTCTCTCATTTTGTCTTAAAGTTTCAATTTTTACAATTGTCTTAGTGTGTATTAGTTTGATTCTGATTGTGATGTGCATTAATTTTTATATTTTGTCTTAAAGTTTTTGGTAAATGATTCTGGTTGTGATGTGCATTACTTTGAGTTTGTGTGTTCAGGAATGATGAATGTTATTTTTTGGTATGAAATGAAATTCAGATGTATGAAATGATGGATGTGCATTAGTTAATGGAAATCATGCATCAGCCATGGAACCCGAAACCAAAAATGAGAAAGTGCAGAGAAATGGAAGAAGAAAGTAGAAGCTCATAAAGGAAGCAACAGAATAAAACTGAATTGATTTTGTATTCATTCATTATGTGATGGTGGTGACTCAATGTGTATATATATGTTTACAATGAAGATATTGATTGATTACAGCTGTATAGCTATAGCCACTTCTAACTAACCAAACTGTTAGCAAACAAACTAACAGTTGTGGTGACGTGCTGGACAAGTAAGGCAGTTATCCTTTATCTAACGGTAATATCCCCCCACAAACTTGACCGTAGAGGTCACGAAGGCCAAGTTTGGAGACCATGTGATTAAAGGTTTTTGGTTGGAGAGGCTTAGTAAGAATATCAGTTGTTTGCTCATGTGAGGAAACAGGTAGGAGGTGAAGTAAGCCTGAATTGATCTTTTCTCTAACACTGTGACAGTCCATGTCGATATGTTTGGTTCTTTCATGAAAGACTGGGTTGCTGGCTATGTGAATGGCAGACTTGCTATCACAGAACAGTGGAATTGGTGCAGTGAGAGGATGATTCAAATCAGCTAACAAATATGACAACCACTGTGCTTCACATCCTGCAGCAGCCATTGCGCGATACTCGGCCTCAGATGAGCTTCGAGAAACAGTGACTTGCTTCTTGCTTCTCCAAGAAACAATAGCATCTCCTATAAAAAAACAGAAACCTGATATAGATCTCCTTGTGTCCACGCATGCGCCCCAATCTGCATCAGTGAAGCCTGATAATTTTCTGTTAGAGACCGCAGGAAAAAACAAACCAAGTGCAGGAGACCTCTTGATGTATTTGAGAAGTTTGGTAGCAGCCCTTTGGTGCTCGATCATTGGCTTGGAAATGAATTGACTTAACTGGTGAACAGCAAATGCTAGATCCGGCCTTGTGCTGGTTAGATAAATTAACCTGCCAATAAGCCTCCTGAAACTAGTAGGGTCTTCTATAGCAGCTGAGCCTTGTTTTTGAAGCTTTAATGTATAGTCAAAAGGGGTGGATGCTAGTTTTGATGCTAACAGCCCTGCATCCTCTAAGAGTTCCAAAGCATATTTCCTTTGAAATAAGGCAATGCCTTTGGAGCTCCTAGCCAATTCCATTCCAAGAAAATATTTGGCATCCCCCAAGTCCTTGATAGTAAATTTAGCATGTAATTGATCCCTTATAGATTCAATTTCAGAAAGATTATTACCCGTGAGGAGCAAATCATCCACATAAACTAAGACAACAGTAAATGAGGAACCTGTGGTCTTGGTAAAGAGTGAATAATCTGCTTTGGATTGAAGAAAACCTGCTGAAGCTAGGAAAGTTGTAAGCTTGTAGTTCCACTGTCGACTGGCCTGCTTGAGGCCATAGAGGGATTTGATTAACTTGCACACCTTGGTTGACTTGTGAGGAAGCTCCAAACCAGGAGGGACTTGCATGTAAACTTCTTCATGAAGGTCACCATGAAGAAAAGCAGTGTTTACATCAAGTTGCTTCAAGTACCAGTTATTAGCAGCAGCAAGGGCAAGAACAATGCGGATTGTAGTCATCTTAGCTACAGGGCTGAAGGTTTCTAAATAGTCTAGCCCTTTAGTTTGGTTATAACCCTTGGCCACTAACCGTGCTTTGTGTCTCTCAATAGTTCCATCTGATTTATACTTAACTTTGAATACCCATTTGCAACCAATGGCCCTTTTATCAGGAGGTAATTCGGTCAAAACATGTGCCATTGTCCTTGAGAGATTGAAGTTCACTTTGAATAGCTTTCTTCCAACAATCATGAGCAATGGCACTCTTATAACTAGTCGGGTCATTTTCAGTGGATAGAGCTAAGGAAAACTTTTTATAAGATGAAGAGAGGTTGTCATACGAAAGAACATAGGATAGAGGATAATGAATACCTGAGGTAGATTGGCTGGTTGAAGCTTTGGAAAGATTGCAGTGATATTCTTTTAGGTAAGAAGGAGGTTTCTTGTCTCTGGTGGATCTCCTAACTGGAATTAAGGATGCAGGAACCGCCTGAGCACTAGAGCTGTTGCTTGCAGATATGGGTGAGTAGTGCATAGTACTTGGCATATCAGGGATTTGTAATGCAGCAGGTAAAGATGATGTAACAGATGGAGAGTTATGCAAAGGGCTGGGATTATCGGATACAGTAATGGTGTGTGAAGGTGATAATGATAGTGATGTAGGTCTGTGAATAACAGAAGGGTGTAATTCCTCAAAGAATGCAAATTTGTTAACAGCAGAATCAAAGTTAGGAATTGGTGCACTATTAGAATTAGCTGAATTTTCAGTTTTGAAAGTATGATAAGGAAAGATATGTTCATAGAATGTGACATGTCTAGATATAAAGATCTCCCTACAATTAATGTCATAGAGGATATACCCCTTTGTACCTCTTTTGAAACCTAAAAATATGCATTGCCTAGCCCTGCTGTCAAGTTTCTTCCTGCCAGCATTAAGAGTGGCTGCATAACAAAGAGATCCAAAAATTCTGATATGAGCTAGGTCTGCATTTTCATTATGCAGAACAGCATAAGGTATTTTGTTTGACAAACTAGAGCTAGGTAGTCTATTTAGGAGAAAGGTTGCATGACCTACAGCATAATTCCAAAAACAGGTTGGGATTGCACTTTGAAACATCAATGCCCTAGCAATTGCTAGAATACTTTGATGCTTCCTTTCTACTATGGCATTTTGCTGAGGTGTCTCTACACAAGTTGTTTGATGGATAATGCCAGTAGAATTATAAAAATTAGCCATGATGAATTCTTGGCCATTGTCACTTCTTATGACTTTTACAGCAGCATTAAATTGGGTTTTAGCCATTTTTACAAAAGACTGCAGAAGAGCTGCAGCTTCTGATTTCAATTTCATACAATATAGCCAAGTAAATCTAGACTTATCATCAACAATTGTGAGAAAGTATTTATGGCCAAGTAAAGAAGGAGTGGCAATAAGCCCCCAAATGTCTACATGTAATAGTTCAAAACAATTCATTGTAACACTAGTGCTAGTAGGGAATGGTTTCTTTTTAAATTTTCCAAATTGACAAGCAGTACAATGATCATTCAATTTTCTACAAGTTACATCAGGAAATTCTTGCTGCATTATTTGCAATTTTCCCTTGGAAGGGTGACCTAACCTCATATGCCAAATGTCAAATTTACTGTAAAAATTAGAGAAACTACAAGCATTTATTTGTGCAGCAGCAGGAACGGATCCACAGTTGACTTTTCTACCAGAAACAGATTGAATTTCACTCATTGCATACAATCCATCAGTAAGCTCAGCAATGCCAATCATCCTCGATGTATTCAGGTCCTGTATATCACATTTGTTAGAATAAAATGTAAGTGAGCAGTGTAAGCTATGTGTGAGCTTAGAGACAGATATCAAATTGAAAGTAAATTGAGGTATGTAAAGGACATTGGTTAGGTACAATTCATTGGAAAGAAAAACAGAACCAGCAATAGTGGAGAGTACCTTAGTGCCATCAGGTAAGTAAACCTCTATAGGTGGGATGTGGTGATAATTATGGAACAAAGATAGAGAGAAACAAACATGGTCTGTAGCTCCTGTATCTATGATCCATTTAGAATTGGATAGTTTGCAGGACAAAATTATACTTTTACCTGATGCCTGTGGTTGTGTGGTTGAGATTTGGTTGGTGGAGTGTTTGGTTGAATGCAGTGACTCATGTTGATCTAGAAGAGCAAGAAGCTTATGTGCTTGTTCTTTTGAGAATGACACCATTTCAGAATCAGATTGGACATCCTGTTCAGAACAGCTTCGGCTTGAGTTTGGACCTTTATTTGCATTTGTTTCAGTTGTGGTGATCATGTTGTTGATCCTTGCTTGAGTTCTTGTAGTAGACCATTTTAAATTTTCAGGATACCCAGGAGGATATCCATGCTTGTGAAAGCATTTTTCAATTGTATGGCCAGATGTGTTGCAGAAGATACAAAACTTGGATGAGGAAGATTGTCCTCTCCCAGCAGGGTTTCTGCCTCCTCTGGTAGCATTGGTTCGACCCCTGCCCTTGGAGCCAGGGTTCCCTCTATTCTGATTTTGTTGTTGTTGCCTATACTGATCAGCATTGTTGAACAAAACTATGGAATCATCAGGGGTTGAACTGATTTGCCTCTCCTGTTCTATGAGCAGTGAAAAAATGTCTTGTAGAGATGGAAGAGGCTTCATCATCATTACTTGGGTCCTGATGTGAGTATATTGATCATTAAGACCCCTTAAGAACCGAATGGCGTATTCATTAGCCTTGTAGCCTCTAATGACACCAAGGCCACAATTGCATGGAGCTAGACAAAGGCAACTAGGGATCGGCAGAAGACTGTCGAGTTCTTCCCATAGAATCTTGAGTTTGGTGAAATAATTGGTGACTGAAAGTTCTCCTTGCCTGATAGAGTATAATTCCTCTTGTAGAATGGTTGTTCTGAAGATATCCCCTTGATGGTATCTCCTTTTGAGATCAAGCCACAATTGGTGGCAATCATCTATCCATATTACACTCTGGTAAATTTCTGGATGTAAGGACCTTGTGATCCAAGACAAGATGTAGGTATTAACCTTGTCCCATGCTGCAAAGAGAGGGTCAGATGCTGGTGGCTTTAAAATTGTGCCATCAACGAATTTAATCTTGTTCTTGCCCTTCAAAGCAAGTGTCATGGATCTTTCCCATGTATGATAGTTCTGAGGGGTTAGAGTGGTTGAAATCAGAGAGGCACCAGGGTTTTCCCCAGGGTGCAGATAGAACGGATCCAGGGTGGGATCACTTGGCTGATTGGGCATATTTCCCAATTTCAGTAGTTGTTGCAGTAATTGAAACTGCTGTAATAAGGATTCTTGACTAATTCCTTCAGTGGAATTAGTATGTGGATTTTGATCATCCATAGTGTAATATCAATGTGATCAAGAGTAAAATCACGAAAGAAAAGAAAGAAAAAGAAAACTGGAAACACAGGTACAAGAATTATGGAATGCGAATGATAAAACCTGTGCAGAGATCGATGGAGTGCGGAAGCAATTGAAGATCTGCGACTGATACCATAATGGAAATCATGCATCAGCCATGGAACCCGAAACCAAAAATGAGAAAGTGCAGAGAAATGGAAGAAGAAAGCAGAAGCTCATAAAGGAAGCAACAGAATAAAACTGAATTGATTTTGTATTCATTCATTATGTGATGGTGGTGACTCAATGTGTATATATATGTTTACAATGTAGATATTGATTGATTACAGCTGTATAGCTATAGCCACTTTTAACTAACCAAACTGTTAGCAAACAAACTAACAGTTGTGGTGACGTGCTGGACAAGTAAGGCAGTTAGCCTTTGTCTAACGGTAATATTAGTTTCGATGTTGTGATGTGCAATTTGAGTTTTGTGTGTTTAGGAATTGGGAAGGGAAGGGAATGAAATTCAGAATAATTTTTTTTTAAATTTATTATCTTTATCGTCAGAAGTAGTCGACAGTAATTACATAAAAAATATATTCAAATTACCGTTGGACATAAACATCACCTCGTGCCATATTAACCTCCATATTGACGACGTCTTAAGCTTGAACTTTGAGATGGACTTGCACACTAGCAACCCTTTTATCTTGCGGTTTGTGTAGAGGTAGGCGGTGATGATGTTGAACTTGCTGTGACCTAGTATGTACCTACTAATAATTGGGGTTGTTAGGATGTCATCTTTCAAGGGATTATAGAAAGGGGAACGGGTGAGGGTGGTTGATGATGCAATCGAGCGTCTCAATGTGATGAGACTAAGCTTTACAGGGCACAGACGCAAATGAACTTCTCAACTAAAGCTGTTGACAATAGGGAAAAATGGATGAGGTAGTGAGGGATTATGACCAACGAGGTAAATTAGAAAGAATTAAGAGGTGATTGATGAGGGAGAGGGAGATTATGAAGCATTTAATGAAAAATTAAAAGGGAGATTGCGAGAGTGATTAGTGGAAGGTGAATTAAGAATAACTGAGTGGTGGGAGAGGAGGTGAAATAGGGGGAACAAAGAGGAGGTGAATGATAATGTGACAACTCATCGAATTTACTGATGTAACAACACTATATAACATTGTATCAAGATTAATATATTATAAATAGATAAATAGATTCAAAACAAGTCCGTAAGTTAAAATCCATCCAAAATACAATTTTGCAAACTCTAAACCAAAATTACACACTCTATTTCACAGGTAAAATCAAGAATCAACTCAAATTAGTCTAATATCAACATGTACTTGTGTGCAGCGCTACCGAGGAAGCATAATAACCACCGTTGTTGATCAATTCTTCGTGGTTCCCTTTCTCCGCAATGACTCCATTATTAACCACTGCAATTAAATCTGCGCTCTTTATGGTGGATAACCTATGAGCCACAATAACTGTGGTTCGTTCCACCATAACTCGATCTAGCGCATCCTGAACCACTTTTTCAGACTCAGCATCAAGTGCGCTGGTCGCTTCATCTAGTAGCAAAATCTTTGGATCCTTCATTATTGCTCTTGCAATCGCCACACGCTGCTTCTGTCCACCAGATAATTTAGATCCTCGCTCCCCAACAATCGTGTCATACCCCTGCATATTTTGCTCATTAGTTGTGGTAATTAAGAAATGAGTAAAAACTATACACTATACATACATCTCGTACTTATATACATAAAACTTGTGTTTTAACTCATGTAATGTTGGTGCACTTAATTAAATATAGTTGAGAGTATCATTTACAAGTTTGTAATGTTTGTGCACCCGTGAGAATAAAGTTTGTGCATTATTAATGGTGTATGTATGAGGGTATGAAATTGGGTGTACTTGTAACATTTTTGTTAAGAAACATTTGAAGAGAGATTGAGGGTCCCTGTGTAATTTACCTGCTGCAAACTACTAATGAACTTGTGGGCATTTGCCATCTCTGCCGCTGCTACAATCTCCGCTTCCGTTGCATCTGTTCCCTTTCCATATGCAATATTCGCTCGTATGGTGTCATTAAACAAG
Organism: Nissolia schottii; assembly: GCA_003254905.1. Classification (NCBI taxonomy): domain Eukaryota; kingdom Viridiplantae; phylum Streptophyta; class Magnoliopsida; order Fabales; family Fabaceae; genus Nissolia; species Nissolia schottii. The sequence continues at coordinate 135,347 of QANU01045572.1, read as the reverse complement.
ATAGGCTCCTGGCTTACCAAACCCATCTGCTGCCTTAACCATTTGACTTGAAGTGTCTGGATATCTTTTCTATCAAGCGTAATGTGACCAGAATTTGGGTCATAAAATCTTTGTAGCAAGGAGATCACAGTTGATTTTCCACTTCCACTTTCGCCCACGAGTGCAACTGTCTGATTTTCGGTAGCATATAAATAAAATAGATTGTTAGTGGTGTGTCTTCCTTCTGGGTTAACAGTTTTAAATGAGACTCGTTTATTTGTCCACATTACAAATTAGGAAATTTACCTCGCCGGAATGAATGGTCAAGCAAAAATCTCTTAATATTTGAACATCGGGTCTGGTGGGGTACTTAAAACTGACATGGCGGAACTTTACTTCTCCCTTCACGTCTTCCAGCATCAACCCATTGGCATCGCTGGGGTCTATTTTTGACTTTCGATCAATAATAGCCAATATAGATGCCGCGGCACTCTTAGCTTTGGTTGAATCAGGGGCCAAGGTGCTGGTTTGAGAGATCCCAACGGCGGCGAAATTGAGGGCAAAGAAGACCTGCAAATCAGCAAAACAAAATCATTAGAAATCATCGCTCGTTGTTCCTTGAACCTTGTATCAGATTATGCTGACTCTAGCAAATAATAAATATGTAAGTTAGCGGTAAAATTTTACCGCTGTTATTAACATGCTAAGTTTTGAGTGAAATGAATACAATTTTACGTGATGTTAGTTAGAGGAAGATGTAATAAATTTTTCAATAGTAAAGTAAATCAGCAATATATAATTCAGGATGCAGGATAGGACAAAGTGACAAATCCTGGCAATGTAACGATTAGGAATAGGCTATAAGCCCAATAACCCAATTAGGGAGTCTAGAATACTATAAATAGGGGGCTATGATTTGTAAAGAAGGTATGGAAAAATTGTATTTGATTTGACCCTACCTCTCTCTAAAATTTCTTTCTTCTCTATTAGTTTCATCTCCTCGCTTCGCTATCCCTTTCTTATTGTAGTTCATACATAAAAAATAAAGAAAATTACACAAAAATATATAATTACTTCCATAATTCAGCTTCTTCAATTCCACTCCGTTACGGACAAGTGTGACAAAATAGAATGATAAGGAGAAATGACTTACGCGGAAAACATCTGAGAATGATGCTTTACCATCCCCAACAAGTTTAGCTCCAGCGTAGAAAGAGCACGCATAGACAGAAAACAACAGCAAGAACGATAACCCGAAACCAACTCCACTTATCAACCCTTGCCTCACGCTTGCCTTAATCGGCGCTTCGCATTTTTTATCGTACAGCTCCACCGCCTTCTCTTCAGCACAGAAAGAAGCAACTGTCCTAATGCTGCCTACAGCGTCATTTGCCACTTGACTCGCTTCCTCATATAATTTCTGCGAAATCAAATTAAGGCAATTTCGGTATAAATAATTGTTCCAAAGTATTGATAACGGCAAAGCCAGCCAGCCTTCTATAGCAATTGATTGTAAGAGACTAGTTAGGAACAAATCACCTTTCCATCTGCGGTGAATCCTTCTATGAACTTCAGTTGAAGGTATCCATTTAGTGCTAATATGGGCAGCAATACAAGAATTATAAGGGAGAGCTGCCAGTTTGCCCCAAACGCAATGACCAGGCCAGTAACCGCAGTAGCTATATTCTGAACCATTAAACCGAGCGTGTCGCCGAGCAAGGCTCGGATCGAAGCTGCATCGGTGGACAGCCTTGCCCCGAGCGCCGCGCTCGAATGCTCAGCCTCGTCAAACCAACTCACTTCCATGTGAATCATTTTCTCGAAACAGATCAGTCGCATTCTTTTTACTAACTTCTCGCCAGCAGTAGCAAAGAAGTAGGACCTTAGAGGAGTAATTAAGAAGGCCGATATGGCGAGGGCAAGGAAGATTACCGCCCAAGATTTCGAATCTTTACGGAGTTCATGTGCGGGCTCATAGAAAGTGTCCACCATCTTGGAAATCATCAACCCGAAAAAGGGCAATATTGCTCCATTAGCCACAGCAGCTATAGTCCCTAAGAGTAAGGCCGGGATCTCGGGCTTGTTTAGATAAGCTAAGCGGCTGATCGGTACGTTTGGAGGCGATTGCGACCGCGCTGCTGGAAGAGGAGCTTCAAGTTCTTCACCATCTGTTTCCAAGGCACCAATTTTTGTGCTTCTGATTCCAGCTCCAGAAACATGGGTTATAGACTGTCCGAAAGAATGTCTTCGACTCGAATGCCTTGAAGAATTTGTAATACTACCTTCTGGATTGTCTGTTTCAACAGCAGCATTCTGTTCTACCTCACCCTTGGTCTCTTGCAGGCTAATGAGCTTGCTGTAAGCTCCATCAGGATCCCTAGTGAGCTCGGCATGTGAACCTGATGATCATTCGGTAAAAGACATAATCCAACTAGCTATGCATATTTTGTTTTCTGAATCTTCTTTGAGTCATCATCTTTAATAGAATGTAGAAATGAGAAGATATGAAATTCAAGTAAAGTAGAAAATAAAAATAAAATGAAACCATGTACACTGGCTTCTGTGATGTGTGTACCTTGTTCCACAATTTTTCCTTGATGAATTACGGCTATAGCGGCAGCATTTCTCACAGTGCTTAAGCGGTGAGCGACAATGACAGTGGTGCGGTTTATCATGATTTTGTCAAGTGCCTCCTGTACCGTCTTCTCAGATTCAGCATCAAGGGCACTTGTGGCTTCATCAAGCAGTAGAATTCTTGGGTCTTTCAAAATTGCTCTTGCTATTGCAACTCGCTGCTTTTGACCCCCAGAGAGCTGCGTTCCATGTTCACCAATCATTGTGTCCAGTCCCTGAAATTTGTTTTACAAAACTATGAATGTATTGGCAAGTAAGTATGTAAGAAGCTAAGAAGCAGTGTGGTTAATCTAGAAGAGTACTCAAATAAATAAAAACGAAATATCCATTTTGGTCCGTATCCAAAATATTAAGGGTAGTCCTGAGAATTTAAAAGTCTACTTTAGGTCACTTAAACATGTAAAATGTGATAATATGGTCTGTCACTAATTAAGATATTAGACACTTTGATCCTTACTTTTTTTTTTTTAGATGAAGTAAACTCTGCCAAACCCAAGTTGAGGGTAGAGGGGCCAAAGGCTAAGAGGTGACAAGCACCATACAATTTATTGAACCAAAATATAACTATGCGAAACCAATAAAAGAAACCAAACCAAAATTACGTAAGAAAAACACCCCTTATACCAAATCCAATATGATCTTCCACAAGCACAAGTGAAAGCAAGAATCACCATATGTCCTTTCTAACAAGATGATGAGGATTGATTTCTAACACCAATAAACAAATAAGCACTCCTGTTTAAAGAAATCAACATCATCCTTACTCCAAAAGACACTGCTCTGTTGCCAATTGTATAGACATGTTCCAACTGCCTAACCAACTCCTATAGGTAGCAAAGGGAAAAAAAAAAAAAAATACTGCACCAGTGAGACATAGCAGTAGGGTAGAGTGCACCAATTAGTCCTTTCTTGCATCTCTAGATATAATCAATTACCCAACACCAAATGCTGCAACCATATAAACCGAAACTGCACCAGAATACAACGAAACAGCAGCAGCTGCAGGAGGACCACCCCGAGCCATCAAAAGACGCAGCCAGCTAAATTGGAAGGCTTGTGTTAAAGGAACGCCATCAACCGCTGGCCAAAATTTCAAGCAACGAACATAGATGCACTCGCAAAGAGAACAGAGTGAATAGATCTTCACAGCAGAACGCCTGACAAAGCCAACTAAAGTTCTCCACCTCATACGTCTTTGTGAGTGTATCTCGATCCGCAATGTTGCACCTACAAAAACTACTTCATTGTCCCCTCCCCCCAAAATTGCAAAGCATCCCACCCACCACTCATACCCGCTCATGGCCCCACACTAAACAACGCACCACCTCGCAAGTAAGATTGTTAAACTCGAGAGTTTAAGTAAACTCGTGAAGTCTCTCCAAACTCGAATCGTAAATTCGACTCGTAAACTCATATGAGTTTACATGTGTAAAAAAATATGTTATAAGTAATATAATTAAGAATTAAACTTGATTAAATATTGTATTTATAATTGAAATTGAATAATGTTAACTTTAAATTAAATTAATGAAAGAAATATCATAAAATACACATTAATGCATGACACTTAGTGGTTATGTCATATTTTATTCAATATCTGTATTATTTTATAGTTCAATAAAACATAACTAAATTATGATAAATATATGAAATTAGCTAAATATACTCAATATATATTATCTAATATAAACAAAGTTAGTTAAATATCTAACAAAGTAACAAAATTTGTACATTTTGAAGCAAATTCGTAAACTCGTAGGTAGATTTTAACTCGTAAACTCGCTAGTAGAATCGAGAGTTTACTTAAACTCGTACGAGTTTACCAAAAAAGAGTTTACATAAGTGTTAACACGTTTTGTATAGTAAAACCGTAAACTCGTAAGAGTTTACGAGTTAACTCAAGAGTTTAACAACCATGCTCGCAAGCCACTCCCACTCACACTACCTGGTGGAAGGTTCCATGTACTTACCTCCAATTGTATGCAAGCAAACACCTGCACACCTGCAACATACAGAAGATAGAAAAGCAAAACTCAGCAATGTATATTCAAAAGGAGTGTGTTCATGCCTCCCCTATTGCAAAACCAAAGTCTGATTTCAAACCCACTAGGTTTCATCCACCGAAGACACCTATGTGAGTGTATCCCCACCCTCATAGCCATCTAAAAATGCTACTTCAACCCAACCCATCCCCTTAAGAAATGTTAGACCTCCACCACTTGCACCCGCTCAAAACCCAAGCTGAAGCACACACGCTCACCAGACACTCCCAACCATACCCTACCCCAAGACAGGTAGCACAACACATCCGCACCTCAGGCGCAAGTTCAAGTAACACCAAAAATGCTTTTCGTTCGGTGGTCGTTTTCCGACTAGAGATTAAACCAGAAGATTGCGAGATCAGCTGCCTCTTCCTTCTTTGTTTCCTCATTGTCAAAGATAGACTTGTTCTTGAACTTCCATATCGTCCACAACACAACAAAGAAAGTACGCATCCATTTTTTTCTTTTCTTCCCCTCCCTAGCCTCATTCCAAACCATGCTTCGAAAGCCTCCTTTACTTCTTTTGGGAATTCCCACGCTATATTCCATCAACCTAGTCAATGGTTCCACAAAATGGCATGCAAAATCACATCTAAAAAAAATGCTCAATACTTTTTGCACATCTTTTACATAAGATGCAAGTTTCGTGCTCCTGTGGAAGGATCCCAAACCTGACGAGTCTGTCCTTCGTGCTTAGACGGCTGATTAGAACAAACCATGTGAAGACTTCAACTCTTGGGGGAACCACGCCTTTCCAAAGAGATCTTGTGAAGTTATAGCTTTTCATCTCATTCGCTCCTCGAATTTGCTTTAGAGCCACCCGAGTTGCCGATCTAACCGGAAACACTTCTAATTTCTCAAATTTCCAAGTGATTCTGAATTGGGAGTGACAGTTTAAACGAAGAACCTCCAGCTCCCACTAAAACAGGTTCCGCCTCCGCTCAAAATTCTAGATCCACTCAATTCCATCCCAAAAGCCATAATCACCAATAAAACTGTCTTTCTGATTTGAGTCATAATACAACCTAAGGAATGCTTTCACACAGTTTGCGTCTCTCTAACCATATGTCCCACCAGAATCTTGTGTTCCTCCCATCGCCCACTTCGATACTGATCCCATCAATCAATAGTTTTCTTATCTCTTGGTTGTCACTACTTATAGAACAAATTGTTGACCAAGGACCTCCCTGACTAGGCATCTGCTGTAGGGCCAAATGCTTATTTGCATTCAGATTGTTACATGAGCTTTCAGATTCTTTATCACAACAATGCCGTGTTCCTTACGACTGCATTCCCATTCCCCAAACCCCCTGATCCTTCGATTTCTGAATCTGTGACCAGCTTCATCCCACTTCCTTCCCCCTTCCTTCCCCAAAAAAAAAAACTTGTTCTATAGTGCTATAATCTTCTTTACAACTCCCGCTAGCATTTTGAAAAAGGCTGAGATAATAGATATGTAGGCTCTGGATAATTGATTTTATGAGGAAAATCTTTCCCACTCTTGGAAGGCATCAAGATTTCACGGTGCACAACTTCTGTTACACCTTGTCAATGATCGGTTTCCATGTGTCTGCACGCTTGGGGTTAGCTCCCAGTGGGAGCCTAAGATATTTCACTGGCATTTTCCCAATCCTGCATCCTAAAAACCCAGCCATTCTCCTAGTCCAAGCCTCATTGTAGTTCATGGTGATGATGGAGGATTTATCAAATTTTATGCTGAGGCTGGACATGACTTTGAAATACAAGAATAGTCTTTTGTAACTCTTTATCGTTTCTTCATCGCGTGGACAAAAAAGAATCGTGTTGTCGGCAAACTGCAAATGCGATAATTTAGCGTTTTGGGTGCCCATCGGCAAAGCTTTAACCATGCCTGAGCTGCAGGCTTTATCCAGCATACCATTCAAGACCTCCACCACTAACACAAATAGAAAAGGGGACAAGGGGTCACCCTGCTTAAGGCCTCTCTCCATTTCGAAAGCTTTGGACGGGTAACCGTTTATAATAATGGACATTGATAATGAGCTGATGCAGAATTTCAACCACCTCCTCCATTTCTCCCTGTAGCCCATATTTTCTAAAACCTTTTCCACAAAGGACCACCTTACCTTATCATATGCTTTGTGAAAGTCAAGCTTGATAAGACATGCCTCTTTCTTCTTTTTCTTGAGCCAATGGATGATTTCGTAGGCGATGAGAGCACTATCGTGGATATTTCTACCAACAAGACATCACGGTGGATCCTGACATGTCCTACAAGGAAGAACCAGTGGCAATAGTTGACAGACAATTCAAGAAGCTTCGCTCAAAGGAAGTAGCCTCAGTAAAGGTTATTTGGAGAAACCACTCTAGAGGAGAAGTGACTTGGGAGGTAGAAGATGCGATGAAGAAGTTATACCCCTACCTCTTCAATACTTCTGGCACATTCCATGGTAAAGTCAACCAGGAAATTTCGGAGACCAAAATTGTTTAAGGACAGAAGAATGTGAAGACCCAATTTTTCTTCTCTTAGAACCATGTTGTGGAGCCTAAAATGCACTGCAGTGACACGAAACGAAGGGTGCGCTGCAGTGACACAAAAGCAACAGTGCGCTCTAGCGCGCCTAGCACGCTCCAGCGCATCAACGGTGATCAAAAACCCTAATCTGTGCCTCCTGGGCTAGAAGAGGGCTCGACTCGCCCTTTTAGCCACCTCTCCGCCTATAAATAGAGCTATCCTCTCCCCTTTTCAACTCGTTCAGAGCTTCAAACTCCTCGCCTCTTTAGTGTGGAGTTTCTCGCTCATTTTCTTCCATTTTCTTGTAAAGACGCAACGTCTTCACCTAGGGGTAGGTGAAACACCCCTACTTGCTATTTACGCTATAGTTGTAAATACTGCTTATAGGGTTGTTATCAGCTTTGGTTGGGATTACTTGTAGTCCCCCTATACCTTGGAAATAATCTCTTTGTGAAAGTATGGACCGGTTTAAAACTTTTTCTTACTTTATAAAATATGAGCTGTACGCATTCACGAAAGCATACATATATAAGCAAGCGGTAGAGTCTACAAGACTTAGACGTTTAGCGACATACCAAATAAATGCACACCGTAAATATAGAGAAAGCATAGTGTAATTCCATCCATACTGGTCCAAAAACAGATTCACCTTTTGTTTATAATTACATATTACAATTATTGCACCTACGAGCTAATGGCATAACTAATCCATTGAGCTAATACAACATGCAAAACACAGTACACCTAGGAGTCCTGGTGCGTAGGTCCAGCAGTAGTCCTGCTGCTTCCCTGGAACTTCCCAACGCCAAGGTCTCTGCTCATCTGTTGATGCCTATTCCTCTCTGGTGTACTCGTCGCACCCGCTTGGAATAATAAAGGAGTGGGGGATGAGAACGTCGTGTTCCCAGTGGAAACCCTTGGGGATTTACTACTCGTTTCTTTACTGAATTATGATTCTGCCGCTCAGGGGGTCTCTAGGTGACATTGTTATACTACATTCCTACTTGTTATTATCCGTTCTAGTCTTGAGCAGCTTTATCTAGATTACTTGGTGATCGAGGAGTTCTAGTCTTTCCTTTATCTATGTATAAGTTGGTTGGCTTCCTATTCCTATTCGTCAGGGTATCATGATACTGTTTCACTTACCCATGTACTTGCACTAGCAGGCCATCTCGTGATACTCTTTCACTTGATGTGCCGCGACATCTAGACACAACATCACATTCAGCACATATATTATGCATGGACAATTCATGGGTTTTTCTTGTACTATTTATCATACTTTCCTTTCTGGTTTTGTTTGCTTGTCTCTCTTTCTTATACTATTCATTGGACTGTTTTTTCTGGTTCTGGTTACTTGTATTTTTTTCTTGTACACTCTAGAACCGTAGTCCACACGCAATGTACCGTATATTCTGAGATCGTCACCCACACGTGATGTACAATACACCCTAGGACCTTTGTCCACACGCGATGTATTGTACACCCAAGGGTCGTCCACACTCGATGTATTTTGCACCTTAGTACCGTCCAAACGCAATGCATTGTGCACCCTAGGACTGATGCCCACACGCGATGAATCGTACAACCTAGGATCGTCCACACGCGATGTATTATGCACCCTAGGACCGTCCACCCGTGATGCGTTATGCACCCTAGGACCGGCGTCCACACGCGATGCCATCTACACCCTAGGACTAGCGTCCTTGCTTGGGGTTGTATACATCCTAGGACCGTCCACACGCGATGCTTGTACACCCTAGGACCTTTGTCCACACGTGATGTAGTTCGTACCCTAGGACTGACGTCCACCCGCGATGCATAACCCTCCTTACATTATGTTCCTTGAGGTAACACACCTCCATCTTTCCTTTTGGGAAATCTCGTACTATCTCTACTTTCTCTTTTCCTTTCTTTCTTAACTTCACTTTTCATTCTTTAACCTCTGTAACCCTTCTCACGTGTCTTGATCCTTTCTTTATGTCTTTGTCTTTTCTTTGTCTATGACAATAGTCATATGTTCAGGCATAGGCCTGCGGCTATCGTAACCTAATCCTCCTAAAGGGATGTGCAAGAGCTTGTCCTTCGGACATACCAAGAGAGGGGGTTCCCTATTAACATATCTACGTCCTCGTTCTCGTTATCTCTTGGTCATTCTAAAACTCTAATGACTACTAATCCCCTCCATTGTATACTCATCAATAAAGGAGCAAATACTATTCATGCATTTACATTATCATATATCAAGGATATACATAATACACATGCGTGAGTATTCCCAAGCATATGAAATTTCTAATCAGTTTCATCGGTGTATATGATGTACAAGGGTTTTGGTGCTTGTGGAATGTGTGGGAGAAAGCTGGGTTTTTTTTTTCGTTTGGTCATCAGAATGACCATCAGAGTCATCACAATGACCATCTTAGTCATCAGAATGAGTCATTCGAATGACACGTAATTTTTGCTCTCTTTTCGTAAAATTTGCTGAGTCATTCGAATGACTAGCCCTGGTCATTCGAATGACTTGGCTGTCTGGCTCCCGAATGAGTAAAATTCATCGTCATTCGATTGACAAATAATTAGTCATTCGAATGACTTGCGTTTAACTCATTCTCAGCGTCGTTTTTCACTTTTTTCTTTAAACTTCTCTCCATAAACTCCCTCGGCTTCCCACAGTTTCAGAGCATAAAACATATATATTTTTCCTTTTTGTAACACCAAAACACACCAACACCCTCATACATCATAATAAACCTATTTCCACATGGCATAACATATATAAATATTCATATAACAACATACTAAATCACATAAACAGTAAGTCTAGGATTACCCACTTTCTAAAAAGCCTTTGAGGTATGTGAAGAGAGTTGAGGGAAGATGCTCCAAGTTAGCTTGAGAGTCCAAGCTTGATTTCCTTTCGTGGAGATGGAAACTTGAGGATGATGGCTTGGGTGTTGTGTGGTTCCTTGGGCTTGCTCTTGGCCTTCTTTGGGGAGAAAATTAGGAGAAGGAGAAGATGAAAATGTGAGTGTGTGAGGCTGAGAGAGGGCTCGGGTAAAGAAGGAAAATTGTGGAGAAAATGATTTGGGGAAGAAAATAAATGAAAGAAGCAGCTGGTGGCTCACGGTTATGGGAGGAATTTTTGGAGAAATGAATGAAATAAATAAAAGAAAAGGTGAATAGTAGAATAGTGTAGCATAGTGGAAAGTATGGTTGGAGGTATGGGGGAGTATGGGGTGTGTAAGAGGGTTGGTGATGGGGGGGTATAGTTTATGACTTTTTCATGGCTAATTGGGGAAATTTCACGCAAAAATGGTTACGTTTTTTGTCGTATTTGTTCGTTAACTGTCCGGTTACGCGCGTGATTGAGCGTACGAAAAAAATAGCGAACGATATAACAATTATCTTAACATAAATACACACCAAATAAACACTTAAAATGAGGAATTTAAGTTAATCTTAGGTACTCGTAATTTTTTACCTCTTATAAGAATGTATTTTATGGGCACCTTTGATACTTGCTTAAATTCCAACGATGACCGAAAATCGTCTGGATCTCGCGAAACTCAGCAAGATCATAAAACCATTATTTTGACTGGTATTTTAGAAAAATAAAATTTTTAATTAAATTATCCAGTCTCAATAATTGGCGTATATTTATTTATTACGCAAAATTCCCTTTAAGGAAAAAGTGGGATGTTACAGTAGGTAGTCAATTATTTTAAGGATGGCCTAGAATAATAACCCCTGACGCTGCTACTTTGGTAGTAGTGGCCCTATGGTGGTCCACAACGGTCATGGTGATGCCGGATCGCCGTAACGATGCCAGACCGCTACCACAAAGCCTATTGTTATGTTTCCTTATGGGTTTCTTATGGTGTGGGTTTTGTTGGCCTTTCCAGGTGCCAACGCTACACCGCTTGGAGCTTCCAGTGCCAGTGCTCCTCAGTTCCAAGATATTCCAAGTGAGTGGAGGTCTCGACGTATCGACGGTTCCACGTTAGTGGTCCATTAATTGAGTCAGTCATGTTTACAACATTTATATTATTNTCGAAAAATAAACTATTCCGTCGGAAACTGTTCCGACGTAAACTAATGAATAAAATATTATTACATTTACCGTTTGTTATAGCCGACGGTATACTTGAAATTTTGCGTCGACAACTTCCGACGGTAATTTTAGAATAAAATATTATTATTATTACCGGCTGTTTTTTCCGACGGTAATACGACCAATGGATGCTATACGGTAAACCAATTACAGTCTGTTTTATCCGCCGGAAATTACCGTCGGTTGGTTCTAACCGACGGTAAATTGGTTTCCATCGACCACTTTACCGTCGGCCCGTGTCCGACGGTAAGTCCGTCGGAAAAACGCGAAACCGACGATAAAAACGAATTTTACCGACGGAAAATCCGCCGGTAATACCCAATTTTCTTGTAGTGTCATAAACAATATGCCATAGGGTAGATGACTTAGTTCAGTATGGGTCACCATCCTCGTAAATCAGACTCAATATCAGATAGCCTAAGGGTATACGCACCCTCACAATATCCGGGTTCAGTGTACCGAAACCGAGTAGATTTATCTTGGCGAAGCAAGGTCGAGCTAAGGTTCCCTTGATTTGAGGATCGAGAGGCATTTCTCCTCGCGCCCCTCCGCTGGAGGCGGGCACACGCTACAGACAGATCAGATTTATTCTTCAGCAGTTATTTAGATTTATGTACAGTTTATTATATGTTTATTTATCATTCAGTTAGATGCATATATATATATATATATATATATATATCTTGTTTTATGTGAAGTATACGTTATTTGTGTAGTATCGAGGTACCCACCACTGAGATGACAAACTCACCCCTCTGTCAATGATATTTTCAGATGCAGTAGAAGAAAGTGAGAATGTCCCCCTCGTCCAGCAAGGTCCAGCGTCAATGTAAGCTCCACTTCGCAATGGGGTCTACCAGGGTTATGTCAGTAGATATGCTCTAGATTACTTGGGCAGGATCCCCTCATTTAGTTATTATGTATTTCATTATTTTTTCAGTATATTATTTTCAAAACATGTAACTCATATATTATTTTTAAGTTCATGTATGAAACCAGTTATTTTTATAAAATCAATTGTTTTTAGCATGTATAAGCATTAGTATGACCACGACAGAGCTTCCGTAGGGGCAGTAGCCCTACATGCAGTTACGTACTGAGTCAGGCCGTGACACAAAATGCTGACAAGAGTAAAAGAACATTCGATTCACCGAAGAATTGAAGGCCAATGCTATGTAAATGACTAAATGTAAAATGGAGAAGCTTGATTACCTGGGGAAGTTTGTCAATAAACTTAGAGGCATTGGCAAGATCTGCTGCATATTTGATTTCTTCGTCGGTCGCACCATCTTTACCATAGGCAATATTTTCTTTGATGCTACAAGTAAACAGACATGGCTCCTGACTCACCAGGCCTATCTTCTGCCTAATCCATTTCAATTTAAACTCTCTGAGGTTTATATCATCTATGAGAACTTCACCACCTTGCGGGTCATAAAATCTCTCTATCAAGTGAATAACCGTCGATTTTCCACTCCCACTTTGCCCTACCAAAGCTACAGTTGTGCCACTTTGTATCGAAAGAGAAAATCCATTGAATATAGGTTCATCTGGCCTTGCAGGATAGCTAAACCAAACCTCTCTCAATTCTATATCACCGCGTATGTCATCAAGCTTTTGGCCAGTTGTGTCGTAAGCATCAATATTTGGTTTCCTGTCAATCGTCTCAAACATCTTATAGGCTGCAGCTTGTCCTGCGCCAAAGGCACTCATGCTTGGAGATGCCTGCCCAAGAGAACTAAAGAGCACAATTAGGCACGACCAAAAGTGTTATGTTCATGTCATGGAAATCGTTAATTCATAATTTTTTTTTTAATGAAAGAAGACATAAATACATTTTTGGTCCTCCAGTTATACTTGATTTATCAGTTTGGTTTTGATAGCGATTAGGATTAACTGATAAATCAGATACAGCTAGAGGACTAAAAATGTATTTTTTGGCTACGATCAAAAGCATAAGCAGGCAACTTACTGGGATCCTGTCAATATTGCAAAAATTATGGTCACAATTTTGCCTGCTGTATATTCTTTGTCCAGTACCAACTTCCCGCCATACCATATGGCCAAACTGTAAGTACAGAAAACAATAAGAAGAAGCGAACCGAATCCCATGCCAGAAGCCACTCCCTGTTGCACGCCAGTCCGGTAAGCTTTCGTCAACGATTGATTGTACTTAGCCATAGCTTGCTTCTCACCGGTGAATGACGCAACCTGCATCGGAGTCTTGTTCGTTATTCATCCACATTCTTCAGTTAAAGAAGCAACAATCAGAAAATTGTTTCTCCTCAGTAGATATACGTACGGTTCGAATAGAGCCAATTGTCTCTTCCACCACAGATGCTGCTGCGGAATATGCGGCTTGTCCACGGGACGTGACTTTCGCAATAACTATGCTCATCAAGGCGCTAGCAAAGACTATGGGTGGAATAGAGGATAGCAAGACAAGGGTTAGAAGCCATCCCTTGATGAATGCTATCACAAAGCTTCCAATGAAAGACGTCACTAACTGTATGAACTGTCCTACCTAAAAAATGAAAAGGGGGGAGAAAAAAGTCAACGAAGTAACATTTAGCATTAAATTATGAATTTTGATGAATTGGAAGAAATGATGATGGTGATGATTCTCATATTAATACCTTCTCACCCATGGCATCTCGAATTAGCATGGTATCACTAGACATCCTTCCAACGACCTCACCGGTATTAGTTTCCACATCAAAGAAGGCGGCATCTTGCCTCAAAATTGTTTTGAGGTATAAACTTCTGATTCTCGCCGATTGTCTCTCCCCAGCCGCTATCCAGCAAGACACCTCTGCCATACACACAGTAGACATTTTTTCCTTTGCTCACCATAAACTCGTAATAGGCCGAATTCGCTCAATAGAAGTTACAATTATTAAGTCCGAAGTACTTACGAAGAAATGATCCCGCGAAGGAGCCCAGAGCCAAGTATACGAACTTCAGAGCCAGCTGCGAGCAAATCGCGATACCAGAAATTTCCTCAAGTTGAAATGACGAAAATAGCTTTGCTCTAGACACATGTTTGTGATTGTGACAAATTAAGATTAGTAGGAAAGGAAGGAAGTAGTACCTTGGAAACGTCATTGACCACTTCTTTGTGGCTTGAGGATCCTCCAAATGCATCAATTAAGTTTCCGAAGACTAGAGTCATCAAGGGCGTTGCCATTCCGTTCCCAGCAGCGCCGATTGTCCCCACAAACATCAACGCAAGATCCAAAGAGTCTGCGAAGGAGAAAAGCTTGTAAAAGGGGACTGCGTTGGTGGCGGTTTCGCCTCGGGCCGCCGCGCTCTTCTTCAAGTCTGGATGCTGCTCATCAGCCCCGTTTCCAACGGTTCCGGGAACTACAGCTGATCCTGTGGCCTCAGATATAATAATATCTCCATCTAAACGACTCTCCCCTTCCATTTCCCAGATGGAATTAGAAACAAACACCACGCCGGTGCTGCTTGATAACGGAAAACCAGCTGCAAAGATAAGCTTAAAGACAACACCGATGCTGGAAAATGGGAAACATAGCGGCTCGTGTCAGCAAATACACATCAGATTGTTCTCCAAACAGAAAGAAGTAAAAAAAAAAAAAAAGAAGAAAGGTGACCATTCAGTTAGCCTTTTTGTTTCTACTTCTTCTTCTTCTTCTTTTGCTAGTGTTCGAGTTGCAGTCCTACCGCATGCAATGCAAACTAATATGTGTAATGAACCTTTCGAAGACTCCAGCTAGATGGGAAGGCATTTCTGCGTTCATTACATGTTAGGTACAAGACAGAACTAGAAACATGCAATCAATAAACAATGACCAATGGCTTGAGTGCACCAAATGGCGCAATAGCATCTCATAAGAGTGTTCCGGCAAAGTTGCTTGCTTTGCTGACGCAATCCAATATTATATATCAAACCATCTCAGCGTTGAATTTTTCATTCAATAAAAATCATTTGTTTCTTTAGGCATTCATGATTAATTATTTGATCCAAAATAATAATGAAATGATTACCTACCAACAAGTTTCCATATCTTTTATACCTTCTGGACAAGTCAGTGAGACGAATATTCTGACAAAATGCCTTGGGGTAAGACGCAGCTGAAGATTATCAATTTCATAATCACACCAGAAAGAACTTTAAACAATTGTCGTTCATGTTTTTGGTATGGTCATCTATTATTATATCCTCAAAAGGTTTGGATTTTGCCATTCAAATACAATAGCATGTAATTTTATTTTTTTTACATGTATCCTCCTCCTACTGAACATCACAAGAAAAACATTGAATGCTATCAAATTTTTCAACAGATTTTTTTCATCGGGAGTTATCGATGGATTTTGAAAACAAAATCATTGGTATCCCTATTATTAATTTTAGGTTTTTCCTGACAAAATTGTAACACTGCAACTTAGGAGGTGACCGGCATGCAAGAGACTAGTTCCTCGTTACGGAAGCCTCTGAAATGTTTTTCGTAAAATCATCTACTTTAAAAACAAATAAAACCTTTTTTTTTCTGAATAAACATAAACTCTTTCACATTAAACATAAATATACATGATAAAATATGCTAAAGGTCCAAGGATCCTACCATTATACAGCACTCTAGACATAACTCGATTACAAAATAAAAATAAACTAACATTTCCTATAGGTATCAACTCAAGGTGAATTATTGACTCTTGGATTCTGACGTTGCTACACTGACCATAGACTCCATGCTATGATGCGCTGCTTCATAACTTGTAACTCGAGGGGGAGGTTGAGGGGTGAGAAGTATGGGGAGAGTCTCAGCCGTCCGCACGACAACATTAGACACTTTGAAAAACCATGGCATGCCGATGCAATACATAATATATGTGACAAGCATAAAACATTTTTATAATAATAATTAATACATAAAAGCATTTGAAATCATAATCAGTTGGGGCGTTCTCTAGATGGACATTCTGCGCATTACGGTTTTGTTTTATTGATAAGTGCCAAATTTACGCAATTTTGACATATTAAAATGGCACTTATTTGCTTATGTTTTAAAGAATTATCTAATCTAAATCCCCATATTTTGTAGGTTTGTAATATATTTTGAAGATAGATGCAAGCAGAATTAAATAAAGAATAATCCCATAAAGAATGGAGAAAAAGGGCAAACTTGGAAAAGAGCTAAAAGACGAAGAATTAAGCAGGACCGCTCAGCGGTACAGAAGCCTCACTCAGCGCACTAATGACAAGACACCGCTGAGCGGTGTACCCTTTGCCGCTCAGCGGATGTAACTTTTGGGCCACTTGCAAGCGGCGCATTAAATGCGCCAGCTGGAGCCAGCCTGGTTCCAGCCTAGCATGGCGGCGCCGCTCTGAAAAGCTGCCAGAGCATTTATTACTCCGCGTGAAATGATGACGCTGCTCAGCGATGGGACAAGGCTGCTCAGCGATAAAGCCTGAACCGCTCAGCGGTGGCACCAAAATCGCTCAGCGATAGACCCCAAACTTTGCCTATAAATAGGAGGGCCGAGGCACATTTGAAAAGGACCTCATCCCATCCCACATACACCCTTCTTCCACCCATAAACTCATTCTTCCTTTGTAGTTTAGTTTAAGTTAGGTTAAGAACAAAGAGGAGGCTTGTGAAGGAGCCGGGAGAATCAAGGAAGCTTGGCGACGTCGCTGTCATGACGGCGTGAGTACATGTCATGGTAAGCGTCCAAACCTTGCCTCCAAGATACTCTTGTAAGATGGATTCCTAATCCTCTTTTTGTTGGGATTTTGGTCATTATTATAGTTTGCTTGTATCTATGTAACTATTGCATATGAATATATCTATTTTTATTGATTTGCTTGAATGATTTTATGCCTAATGCTAGCTTTTGTTTAGAGTTTTACTTCTTTATTTGGGACTTAGTTGTATGAACGAAAGTTATATTAATTAAGTCATAACCAAGTTAAGATTGAAATTACTATGCTAAGCTAGATTCTAGACTTGAACGTTGTGAACGAAAAGTTACAATCATTAGAGTCGGATCTAAATCATTCATCTAACCTTGTTGCCGTAACGGGACTAAAAGTTAGCCATTTTAACATCTGGAATAATTCTGGCGTGCTTTGTTAAGGTTTGTGTAAGAAATTAACAAATCTAATAAAGGAAACCTGTGATCTTTTCATATGCGAAAGCAATGTAAAAGATAAGATCTAGTGGCGGGTAATCAATGAAATAATAGTTCTATGTAATAAGTAACTGGATGCATGAAACTATGATATGATTCAATTCCCAACAAGCTCAGAACTACCTCTGATTTGTTACCTATTTATTTTTACATTGTTTATTTACATATTTTAATTATCAATCAATTTATCAAATCCTTCACTTTATTGTTTAATTAACTAAACTCAAGAATGGTAATTTTGCAACTCTCTGTGGATTCGACTATACCCGACTATACTGCAATTGGATCCCTTGTGGATCTGAAAGTTGTAAAGTAGGTATATATTTAATTTGAACGACAAAAGTGCAGATAAGCTTTCTACAAACTTGGCTGGTTGTGACAAAACCTAAGCTGTGTCAAGATCGGAGAAAGTGGTTAAATAGGCTTTCATCAAATTTGGCGCCGTTGCCGGGGGAGTTGCGTCAAAATTACATGGCTTGAGTTTTGTTTAGTTAAACAATTGTGAATATTTGTAAAATATTGTATAGTTCTTATTTTTGTTATTTTATGAACTATTTTGTTATTTTGTGAACTTTTTTGTTCTAATCTTATTTGGCTAGTGTGAATTTTTCTTAGCAATTGCGAGGTAAGACTTCAAAAGATCAATTGTTGTTTGACCCTGAGATTGAAGCTACTTCAAGGAGAAACAGTAAAAAGAAGAAAAAGCAACTAGCCAAGCAAAGAGCAGAGCAAGAGACAACTTCATCATCAACTTCTTTAACCAACCAAGAAGAAACCATGGCTGAAACCACTGGAGCTGGTGATAATACTGGAGCTGGCAACACAACAGGAGCCAGTGACAATAGGGGTTTTGTAAACTTTACCCCTAGAAACATCATAAGAATGAGCAGAACCTCTGGAGCACAGAGATCACCTCAAATGCAACCAGGTTTGGTACAATTATTATATGCTAACTCCTTTGCAGGTTTGGATCATGAGGATCTGTATGCTCATTTAACGAAGTTTTATGAACCCTGTGGGACTGCGGGAATGTCCGAGGCCGATGAAGAATCAATCTTTTTGAGGATGTTTCCCCTGACCCTGATTGGAAAAGCCAAGGAGTGGTTGCTGGATCAACCACAACATATCTTGTCAAACTGGGATCAGTTGGAGGAAAAGTTTTGTGCAAGGTACTTTTCTCAGTCTAAATTTATGGATTTAAAGACTGCAATTTCTACATTTGTGCAGGCACCCGAAGAGAGTCTTTGTGAAGCCTGGGAGCGATACAAATCCATGCTGAGAAAATGCCCTAATCATAGGTTCGATGCGCGCACACAAATCCATATCTTTAGGAACGGACTCCAACAACAGCACAAACTCATGCTTGATGCTGCATCTGGTGGACAGATAATGTCCAAAACTCCTGAATAAGCTATCTCCATTATTGATTCCATGGCCTTGACAGATCAACAAGGCCAGTACCACAGAGGACCTAGAAGAGGAGGCATGCTTGAACTAGGAACAAATGGGGCAATTCTTGCCCAACACAAGCAACTCTAACAACAAATGGACGAGGTGAAGAAGGCCTTAAATGAGTTGTCGAAGCAAATCAGAGAGGCCTGAGATGCAAAAAAGCAACAGGTATTTCAATGTGAAATTTGTAATGGTGATCACCCGTCTGTTAACTGTCATTTCAGGGAAGAAGAGGTTCACTTCCTTGACAACCATCAAAGGCCACCCTATCAAAACAATTTCCAAAGGGGCCGAATCAAAATTTTCAACATTCATGGAGGCAAGAGGCTGGACCCTCATTTAACAAAGCCCCGTAATAGCCGTACCAACCGCCCCGCCCGTATCAGAATCAACCACCAGTTTATCCAAGTTCCAAAATAGAGGAGACATTTAATCAGTTTATGCAACAATCAATGATCAATCAAAAGAATAATGAAGCCTCTATTAGGAATTTGGAGATACAACTGGGACAATTGGCTACCGATATGGCGGAGTTGAAATAGAAAAGATTCACGGGCAACCCGGAGCTGAACCCCAAAGACTCTTGCTGCGAGAGGAGGAATGATGATGAGGAAGGGAATTAAAAGAAAAAGGCGTTGAGCTAACGACGTTAAACAAGTGCTGTCTAGGAGGCAACACAATATTTTGTGAGTTTTTATTTTTTATATTTTGTGAGTTTTTATTTTTACAGTTTATTAAATTTAAAGGTTAATTAATTTAAGGTGTTAAGAATACTTTCATAAAATATGGTGAAAAAGAAATAAAGGTTATCTAAATCTTGTAATTAGGTTTGAAATTTAAAAAGTGCTAATCCTTTTCAGTCAAGCTTAACTGAAGCACTTTAATTTTAAACCTAATAACTGATTTTGAACCTTTACAAATTAATGGAAAAAGTTACACATGCTTTAATTGAAATAAGATTCTTAGCTGGTCAAAAAATGCAAAGAAATTTTAAAGAAATAGAATCTTTAAAAAAAAAGCACCTTAAGATCAATAAACTATTTTATTTTGAATCCATAAATCATTGTGGGAAATTCTGTCCACAATAAGTGGGAAATTCTACGTACAATAGTGGGAACTTCTGACCACTTAAGCGGGAAATTCTGTCCACAAATGTAGTGAATTCTGTCTACAAAAGGATTCAAAATAAAACCATGATCTCTCCAATGCTACTTGGAAGAAAGGAAATTTTTGGATTGTTTTTGCAGGCCGGAGAACTGTAACATCCCAGTTTTCCTTAGTAAAGATTTCGCATAATAGACTCGTGAACGAACTCCATCAGAGGTTGGAAGCGTGAGCGGTAGGTGTCCGTCAAGCACCGGATGTGCGGGACTATGCGGCTTAGGTGGATAAGTACGGAGTTAAAGAGAATCTAAAGGGAATAAAAGGAGTATAGAGTGTAACATCCCACTCCTTTCTTAGCGAAAATTTCCCCAAGTAACTGCGAGTAGACTGTTCGCTAAGTTGATTGTGTGAATTAACTTGTAAAGGTCAGTAGAAATTTCTCTGTCGGGATTTGATAAATTCTGCTGACACTCAAATGATTCCTCTCGACCCCTAGAAATGGATGAAAAACTTAAAGTGTCGGAAAAACGGAAATCGGGTCAGTTTCGGACGATTCCGCAGACACTAGAACAGTCCCGTTTAGCCCCGTCTAGCCAGTAGAACTGAGCAGAGAGTCTCAAGTCTCTGGAAATCCAACTTATACCGAGAGAAAGTCCCAAATACCTTAGATTAGCCCCACAACCTTATTGGGAAGTTTGGGAGATAGCGAAACCGCAAGCGGAACGGTTGTCCGCGGACGCGGGAGCTTAACGATGTATTAAAGGTATCTGTGAAAAATACTCCACCGGAGAAAAATTCACAAACACCTTCTAAAAATAATATTCTTAGGAAGGGGGTAATTAGAGGATCGTGACGGTACAAGCGGAATATTTTTCGGACGACCGTGCGTGACGCACCGGGACTGCGAACGATCAAAAACGAGCGAAACGGGACTGAGGTGGGGCCCAATCTGAATTATCACGTGGGAAGACAGATTTTTTCAAGGAAAATCATTAAATAATCCTTGATGTGACTTGATGTGACCTTAGCATTATCCAAATGAATTAAATAATTAGAAAAGTAATTAAAAATGGCATTTTTGTAATTT
This sequence comes from Nissolia schottii, assembly GCA_003254905.1. Lineage (NCBI taxonomy): Eukaryota > Viridiplantae > Streptophyta > Magnoliopsida > Fabales > Fabaceae > Nissolia > Nissolia schottii. Next base: position 114,282 of record QANU01045572.1, on the reverse strand, counting down.
TGGGCCAAGGGCAAAAGGGTAAAGTGGCAATCAGCCCTTGGGCTATAAATACCCCCTCCCCAAACCGAAAATGAGATGAAAAATTAGAAGCCTTGTCAGAACTCTGTCCGTTTGCCGATCGACTGCTGTGCTGTCAAACCGGAGACCCAGACACCACCTGCCTTAAACCCAGTTCACTTCCCCCAGGAACCCCCTAACCCTAGACCACGAAAATCACACCAAAACCCCAAGGAAAGCTGCAGCAATTTCGGCCTAGAAGAGCAAGGAGAAGTCCAAGCAAGCTAGGAGCAAGCTGAAGCGTCAGAACCGGGAAAAGTGGGTAAACCTAACAAAACCACTGTCTATGTGGTCTAGGATGCTTGAGTTTCATTTGTGATGTGTTCTATGTTAGATTATGCTAGGTTTTCTTATTTGATGCCTCTTTGTTCTTATTGAATGCCTCTTTGATGAATTGTTAGGTGAATATGTGCTTTATGTGTCAGATATGCTATATGCTTTGCGACTAGACGGTTAGGAGAATATGAACTTGATTATGGAAATGATTTTTGGATGTTTGAAAGTATGTTTATGGCTAGTAGAAATTGTTAGAAATGATGAAAGAAATGTTCTAAGGATTGACGTTTAGGAACCTTGTAGAACATGGAATATTGCAGGAATTAGGAGCTGAAGTTCGTCATGGTGCACTGAGCGGTCTGACGAAGGCCAGAACTCCCTTTTCGAAAATTATCAATTTTTATGTGTACAAAAACCCTTTCTTAAAACATAATTTTTATACTACTTGCAATTATCCATGGATCTACTAATTTTACGAAAGTATGTTAAAGGTGATGAACTAAAGCTTTATGTTTAATGCTTATGGACTGTAAATGAAATGGACTGGATTTGATGAACTGTAATGATGAATGCTATGTGATTATGTGTCATGGAAAATGGTTTTACAAAAAGGAAAGGAAAAAGAAAAGAAAGGAAAGGAAAAGGAAAGGTATCGGGCATGACGTCACTAAGTCCCAAAAAGGAAAAGGAAAGAAAGGAAAAAGGAATCTCTTCCTAGCTGTGCCACTAGCCGGCAGGAAGGGCAAGTTGAACCCTGGGCATGCTTCGTCCCTAGCATAAGGACGGGGTAGGGTCCCCTCGCCACCCCTAGCATAAGGGTGGATTCTCCTATCGTGAGCTACTGAGGTTTAGCGCGGCCCAGTCCTCACGATACTGAGACAACAAGGAAGCCTGTGGCGGTAGGCCACCGTTATGGGGGGGTTGAGCTTGAAGTATGTGCTCTAAGTGATATAACTGTACATAAGTGGAGGTGCGAAGAAGCTTATAATTAAAATGGGCACGGTTATAAGTGGACGCGTACTGAAGCTTATTATGTGATATGTGATTATGTGAACTATGTGCTTATGTGTGACTTAGGAAGTAAGATAGAGAACACATGACTTAGTAATGAAGAATAGGTTCCCCAGTCACCTAGTTAACTAGATAAAGCTGCTCAGGCTTAGTATGGATCTTAAAATCAGTAGGGCGATAGTATAACTGTGACACTTAGAGACCCCCTGAGCGGCGGAATCATAATTGAGTATAATACAAGTAGTGAGACCAAAGGTAACCCACTGAGAACCCAGTGTTCTTATCCCCCACTCCTTTATGGTTCCAGGTGAGCACGATGCGGATAGTGAAGACGTTCGAGCAGGCAGGCAACACGAGGGACGAGAAGAGGAGCTACTGGAGATAGAACCCTTCCACGAGAGAACAGCTGAAGATCAGACGATTAGCTAGTAGAGGACATATGTGTATTTGTACTTCTATGTGATGTTTGCGCTTGACACTTATAATACTATGTATATATTGCTTATGAATGGATGAAGGACCATTGTTTGTTATCTTGGCGGGTACTAATGATCTCTTTATTTATCGTTGCACATGCTATGTTTCCGTTCAAAATGCATGTTCTAAACGCGACAAGGCTCCTAATTTACTCTATGTGACGTATAAAGAAAGTTGAAATTTGGTCCATATTTTGGTAGCAATATTTTTAAAAGAATACATGGGACTACGTAATCCCCACCAAAGCAGATAACAACCTAGTGAGCATTGTTTACGACGTGCGCGTAAACAGTTAGCTAGGGTGTTACAAGAACAACCAATGAAGTTTCCTAAAAACAACAAAAGAGAGACACACTTTTAGAGGACGAAGTGCATGATTCTTCTGAGAAGATGAGCCTCTATCTCCTCAAACCATTGAAGCAAGATGAAGTAGCCTAAACATTGCAAGGAGGCTACATCAAAGAAATTCACCATGAACAGGGAGCATTTTTAATTTTTAGCACCTTACTTAATTAATTTCCTTAGTTAGTTCAATATGTGCTTAAGACTTGTTTGTTTAAAAACAAAGTAGTAGTTTATTTTACTTGGTTTGATGCATGAACACATAACAGATCATGAATTGAATTATTTCAATATCCATGCTAGACCTTTGTGATTCATACATAGATACCATAACATGTCATGACGCATTTCTACTTGTTTGCATAAACATAACCTTGAAGATGTTTTTAAATCAAGGAAATAAACCCTAGCCAGGTGAGGGAGTGAGCCCAAAACACTTAGTGAGATAGAGAGAATCACCATTGTTTTTACACAATTGAATTTGTTTGAGTCTCAGATTTTGATAATTGTATGAAAGTAATAGGAGATGATCAAGGCATTTTGTTCTTTAGAATTTTAAACTCACTTGCCCAAATAAAACCTACCTTAATTAGGAACATCCTTTGCTGCCCCATTTGAGCCTTACATGAGAAATTTCTTGGTTGCTTATAATCCCTAAGCCTAAAAAGAAAAACAATGAATTCCCTTAATTTCTAAATTAAGAGAGCATTCAAAATCGGATTATGTGCAAAGATCCAAGTCAGGAGGAGACAAGGATGGGTAAAAGTGGAAACATACAAAAGTCAAATCAAAAGAATAGAATCAAGTAGAAAAAGAAGAAAAATCTTATTCCCAATCCAAAAACAAAAAGAATGAAAAGAAAAAGGATTGAGGAAAAGGATAAAGGGATAAGAAGCAAAATGGAGAAAAGGAAACAGGTGACAACAAGAAGTTGGTTTTCATTGCTCTCTTAATTGGAAACATTTGCATATCCAGAAAAACCAAAATTTTCTTGTAGCCTGGCCCAGTTACAACCCTCTAAAAGTCTTTTGTGATCCTTGCATGACCATACTCTTGTATTGAATGGTGAGACAGGTAACAAATTTAAATTGTGATGATTCAATGGTGATATGGAGCGAAAACACTCACCCTAAAATTGGTCCACTGACCATTGTGTGTATAAAGATAATTTCCTTGATAAATAAGACATTGGATAGTGTGATTTGTTTATAGCATTCAAGTACTTATGCATATGACTATGTTAAAGTCACTCTGTTATCTCACAGGTCTCAAGCTTAAACTGTCTGAAATATTTCTATTCATTACTTTAACCGATTGTTCATAAGCATCGATCTTTTGTAAAATGATTCGACTACCTCTTGTTTGAGGACAAACAAGGTCTTAAGTCAGGGGGAGTGATAAGTGCCAAATTTACGCAATTTTGACCTATTAAAATGGCAGTTATTTGCTTATGTTTTAAAGAGTTATCTAATCTAAATCCCCATATTTTGTAGGTTTGTAATATATTTTGAAGATGGATGCAAGCAGAATTAAATAGAGAATAATCCCATAAAGAATGGAGAAAAAGGGCAAACTAGGAAAAGAGCTAAAAGAAGAAGAATTAAGCAGGACCGCTCAGCGGTACAGAAGCCTCGCTCAGCGCACTAACGACAAGACACCGCTGAGCGGTGTACCCTTTGCCGCTCAGCGGATGTACCTTTCAAGCCACTTGCAAGCGGCGCATTAAATGCGTCAGCTGGAGCCAGCCTGGCGCTAGCCTGGCATGGTAGCGCCGCTTTGAAAAGCTGCCAGAGCATTTATTACTCCGTGTGAAATGATGACGCCGCTCAGTGATGGGACAAGGCTGTAACATCCCGATTTATCCTTAGAAAAATAATCATAAGCATAATTATTAAATTAATTTTCTAATCATAATTAGAGAATTAAGATGGGAAATTGTTAGGTAGAATATCCCTAGGAAATAAGACGTGTCGCGGTAGGAATTTCGGCGAACGACCGCACAGCCGTTGTTCACCGATGAAATTTTCTAACGTACAAAAAAAAGTGTCTGTGAAAATACTCTTCCGGAGAAAAATTCACAAACATCTTTAAATATTAATACCCTTAGGTAGAGGGGAATTAGGGAATCACGATGCTATAAACGGAATATTTTTTGAACAACCGTGCGCGACGCACTGATATTGCGAGTATAAAACACGAGCGAATCGGAGCTGAGAGAAAATGAAATTTCAGCAGCTGATGGAGAGGGCTGCACGGCTTGGAGAGGAGATTTTTGTCCAAAAATAATCCCCAAAATCATGCTTCCAAATTCCCATCACCATTACTTGTCTTACACACTTAACCAAATCACATCATAAGCCATACCTATGCCCATACCTCCCACTATTCATCACCTTTTTCTAAATCTTAAAATTCAATTAAGTCCCCTCACATTCAGCCCCTCAAAACCGAGACTTCTCCTCAAAACTCTAAGCAGAAACCTCATTCTCACATCCTCCATAAACACACCTCAAGCTAGACCACCACTTTGTCTCCAAGCAATCAAGCACCCTTCCCATCCTCTTTCACCTCCCAAGACCCGTAACACAGCCCCCCAAAGTCTCCTCATCTTAATTCCATTTTTGTACAGCCACCACCAAGAGGAACAACTCATCATCCTCCTCATAGTGTAAGGTTCTCATCTTGGAGGAAGGTGACCTAAAGCTTTGGAGAACATCAAGGCTTGTGGAGCTTCACTTCAAACTCCCCTCACCAACCTTCTTGAGAGGTGGGTAGTCTGATCACCCCTGTCTGTGGGATGTTTATTTGTATGTTTATGTGTGTATTTTGAGTAAGAAAAATTAGAAATGCTATGAGGATAAATATTATGTTGCATGTTGGTTATATTCACGTTGTTTATGATTCTTGGATGCTCATGTTGTTGCTCGGTTACTGTTGGAATATGTGGTGTTTGAACTTGGGATGAATATAAGTGAATGAGAGAAGCTAAGCAAAGAGGTAAGCGCCGAGTGCTTCGCGGAGAGTGACTGAGAGGAGTCTAGGGTTGTTGAGCAGTGCCAGGGATGGTGCTGAGTAGTTCTGTGGAGAGTAACTAAGAGGATTCTAGGGTTGTTGAGTAGCTCCTGGGATAGTGCTGAGTAGTTTCGTGGAGAGGGACTGAGAAAAGTCTAGGGAGTTGTTGAGCAGCGCCTGGGATGGTGCTGAGTGGGTCCGCGGAGGATCCCTGGAGTTACTGAGAGGAGCGCTGAGCGGGCCCTGGGGAGTGGTCCTGAGAGGGTTCCGCGTAGGTTACCCCCGGAGTGTTGAATGGTTTCCGAAGTGCCTGAGTGGATACCAGGAGTGGTACTGAGAGGGTTCCGCGGAGGAACCCTGGCATTGCCGAGTGGTTCCCTAAGTTTCTGGTGCCCACTCGGTTCGGCGGAGGATCCCTGGAGAGGTGAGAGGGTTATGTGAAGAGTGTTGAGTGGGCACCAGAAATGGCATTGAGTGGGTTCCGAGGAGGATCCCTGGAGAGCTGAGAGGGTTATGTGAAGAATGTTGAGTGGGCACCAGGAGTGGTACTGAGTGGGTTCCGTGGAGGTTCCCCGGAGTGATGAGCAGCTCCCTGGAGAGTAGACCGAGTGAGTCCCAATAGTGGTGACCGCGTGAGTTCTGCAGAGGTATCCTAGAGCAGCTGAGCGGGTCCCTGAAGTTTCTGACTGGGAGCCAACAACGGTGCCAAGTGGGTTCTGCAGAGATCCCTTGGAATGTTGAGAGATCCCATGGAGTGTTGCTTAGTGGGTTCCACGGAGGTTCCCTGAAGTTGCTGGGTGGTTTCCGAAAAGGAGTTTCGAGGTCCACATATATTCCAACAAGCACCTAGCAGTAGAAGTATATGTGATATGTTTATCTGGATTACTGTAAGCCACCTAAGGGTGCCAAGAACAAGAACATGAGTATTGAGTCTTGCATGCATTATGAGGATAGATCACTAGAGGCTATGCTATGACCAAGGCTAATGAATGAAGATGATAATGAACATAAGAACCAGAATAGTACAGAAAGATAAAAGTGCATATGATGATAATGATGATGGTTACGAATGAATAAGGACCTCGTGCCTACATGGCTTAGCCCAAAGGAAGGTGGCCAATGCAAGCATATGATACTGGTTAATTAAAATGTTAAGTTCATGCATAGTGCACAAGAGCAGGCTCGAAGGGAACACAGGCCTTGTGTACGTCACCATGCTCGAAGGGAACACATGGGGCTCAATCACGTCACCAGGCTCGAAGGGAACGCATGGGACACGATCACCTTGCATACATACCTATGTGGTTAAAGCGTCGCTATGTCTCGACCATGTTACCATGCTCGAAGGGAACGCATGGGGCAAGGTTACCGAGCATACATATATGTGTAGTAGTGTCAGAGCGGTCAAGGATAGAAAGCACGAGAACTTAGTAAGAAAGATTAGTTCCCTGTCACCTAGTAACTAGATAAAGCCGCCCAGGAACTTGGGCAAGAAATAACTTATAGGATGTCTAGATGCATGAACACTTAGAGATCTCCTGGACGGCCGGAGCATAATTGAGTAACCAGATCCCCCCTATGCCATAGTTAACCACTGAAAACCACCGTTCGCACCCCACTCACTTATGGCTTCAGGCGAGTTAGATGACGACCCCGCCAAAGAAGCGGCGGATCTTTCGCAGTAGATTTAGGACTGTTGATCCTGAGACAGGGGAGGAGGCGGAGCTGTGGACAGTGCTCGTAGTGAACCGTCCCCCACCTCTCCGAGTTGCACCACCGGTTTCCCCAAAGCAGAGACTTCCGCGGATGGCGAGCCCGCTCCCTATGAGAAAGACGTGGAGGTTGATCCAGCCTCCGTTCGACTTCGACCGCCAGAGGTACCTGTGCCCTCGTCACCCGAGGAGGACTATCCCATAGAGATCGTGGAGGGGGAGGACGAGCCGGAGGAGCCGGAGCAGGAAGACGAGGAGGAGGACCCCAGCGAGGATGAGCCGGAAAGCTGACCGCCCTGATTCCAGACCCTGTTATTAGACGACACTTTTTGCCAGTAGCACTAGCTTGATGTATATTTTGATATATGCTATTTTGTAGTACGGGCTTAGGATATGTACAACCCTTTTTGATGTATTAGTACAGTATTTATGATATGTATCTATGACTAGTTGACATGTATGAAATTAATTGCTTGACCCACATGGTACTGTTTACTTTACTGCTTATGTATGTACTTGTATGACAAACGACACACGCATTTATCTGTGATACGATTATACGGGACTCATAATAGTCCACATGCATGGCTCTAGATTGACGCATAGCTTATGTTTAAAAAGAAAAAAAATGGGTCCTTATTTTCAGTTAACTTAATTATTTTCTGAAGTAAAGTAGGGACTATCAGTACTCCCACACAACAGATAACAACCTAGCGGACGCAGATTATGACTTAAGCATATGCTGCTAACCTAGGGTGCTACAGGTCGCTCAGCAATAAAGCCTGAACTGCTCAGCGGTGGCACCTAAACCGCTCAGCGATAGACCCCAAACTTTGCCTATAAATAGGAGGGCCGAGGCACATTTGAAAAGGACCTCATCCCATCCCACATACACCCTTCTTCCACCATAAACTCATTCTTCCTTTGTAGTTTAGTTTAGGTTAGGTTAGGAACAAAGAGGAGGCTTGTGAAGGTGCCGGGAGAATCAAGGAAGCTTGGCGACGCCGCTGTCATGAAGGCGTGAGTACGTGTCATGGTAAGCATCCAAACCTTGCCTCAAAGATACTCTTGTAAGATGGATTCCTAATCCTCTTTTTGTTGGGATTTTGATCAATATTGTAGTTTGCTTGTATCTATGTAACTATTGCATATGAATCTATCTATTTCTATTGATTTGCTTGAATGATTTTATGCCTAATGCTAGCTTTTGTTTGGAGTTTTACTTCTTTATTTGGGACTTAGTTGTATGAATGAAAGTTATATTAATTAAGTCATACCCAAGTTAAGATTGAAATTACTATGCTAAGCTAGACTCTAGACTTGAACGTTCTGTATGAAAAGTTACAATCATTAGAGTTGGATCTAAATCATTCATCTAACCTTGTTGCCGTAACGGGACTAAAAATTAGCCATTTTAGCATCTGGAATAATTCTGGCGTACTTTGTTAAGGTTTGTGTAAGAAATTAACAAATGTAATAAAGTAAACCTGTGATCTTTTCATATGCGAAAGCAATGTAAAAGATAAGATCTAGTGGCGGGCAATCAATGAAATAATAGTTCTATGTAATAAGTAACTGGATGCATGAAACTATGATATGATTCAATTCCCAACAAGCTCTGGAACTACCTCTGATTTGTTACCTATTTACTTTTACATTGTTTATTTACATATTTTAATTATCAATCAATTTATCAAATCCTTCACTTTATTGTTTAATTAACTAAACTCAAGAATGGTAATTTTGTAACTCTCTGTGGATTCAACTATACCCGACTATACTGCAATTGGATCCCTTGTATATATTTAATTTGAACGACAAAAGCGCAGATAAGCTTTCTACGAACTTGGCACGGTTGTGACAAAACCTAAGCTGTGTCAAGATCAGAGAAAGTGGTTAAATAGGCTTTCATCATTTATGATGCATTATCTTGGATGCACTACCCAACTACCTCGGTTACGATAGTTGGGGATACACTACCCGAGTCTATAGATTCTTGATAGCGTCTTGGCGCACTACCCAAGTACCTAGGTCACGATAGTTGAGGATACACTGCTCGAGTCCATTGATTCCTGATAGTTAGCCCCTAATCTACATGATACATGACACTGGGCATCACGGGATGCCATGTCTGGGATTTACGATCTTGCCCTAAATCTCCACAAATTCTATTCTATTTTACGATTGTACAAGGTATACCAGGGTCAACGTAGGCTGTTGTTGACTTATAGTTCTATCCTAGATTTACTCCCATGAAAACAGTTTTAAAAATATAACATAACATGATCATCATAACATAATCCTTATATTGATAGCATAACATGACTTAATATCTTTAAATAATTTATCTTGGAAAAATAAAAGTAGATTAAGATCCCATGCTTAGGGAGGTTCTCAGGTAAGAGAGGTACGCCACAATGGACAGCTTAAATACCAAGTTATCCTTAGCCAAAACCTTTCCTTAACATAAATCTTCCTCCACCAAAATCTTTCCTTAACCATGATCTTTTAAAGGTTTAACCAAACAATATGAATATCACTTAATACTAATCATACACAAGCAACATTTCTTTATTTAATGCAATAAAATAAGTTGTCCCATAGAGTTCTAAAATAATTTCATGATTTCTAAAATAGCTTTGTAAATATCTATTTCATAAATAAAGAGTTTCTAAACAATAATTGTAAGAAAATAACTAATTAAATAAAGGAATAACTAACTTCATAAATACATAAATAAACTACTAATTTCTACCTCCTAGGATTTTATAAAACATGCATAAATAAAATAATGCTAAAATAAATACATAAATACTTTTAAAAATAAATACAAGGTCTATAAAAGACCATGAAGAAAGTCACTCACCTTAACATGATTGATCGTTAAGGAGTTCACGTCAGCCAATAATTATTATGATCAATTAGTCAATTAGATTTTATGATAGAAATATGTAAGAAGTTACGAAGAAATATGATTAATGATGTAATTATTTTAAATTATTAATGAGGTTTTTATTAAGGTTCTTCATTCGGTACACAAGTTTATATGAGTGTAGTGGTACCTTATTATATTTGAACGGTTTTATCAATCACACATTTAAAACAAAAATGAATTTGAGTTAGTAGGTCACGTGGTAAAATATTAGATACTAAGATGTCAATATCCTGAATATATGTTGTAATAATATAACTGTATTAATAGTGTAGAATATAAAATTAATAAAATAACAAAACGAGTTAATAAATTTTTTTTAAGAAAAAGCAAAGTTCTCTAAATTGGATCAGACTGGCCGGTTCAACCATTTGAATTGGGCACCAAACCTCGTTCCAATCCAGTTGACTACTGAAACCCACCAGTTCAAAAATCTTGTCTAAAACCGGGTAAAACAGTCAAAAACGGGCGACCCGACTGAACCGATGTTAGTTCAATGATTCGGCGGTTCAATGAAAATAAGAAAAGAAATTATTCTCTCCTGATCTCATCTTCTGGTACACCATGTTCCTAGACAAAGAAAGTGAGGCCTGAAAATTTTTCATTTTTGGGTTTGTAGAGAGCGATAACAAAGTGATAGAAGAGAAGGATAGGAGTGGCTGGCATCAGGTTCCTGGAAGAGAAGGTGAAATCTGATTTTGTGTAGCGAGATAGAGGGAGAGATAAGAATTGATGAAGGAACATGAAACTGGGGAAGAAGAAAAGGGTTTGGAGGGATTTTTGAGGCTGGGATAATTTCATTTGGGAAGTGTGGGTGAGGTGTTTGGGTGTTTTGGCATTGGCGCGGTTAGGATATTTTCTTTTTCTATCAAAGTAAGGGTATTGTCTATTTATTATAATAATAATAACTTGCTTATTTGTGGGGAGTATGGGTTGGATTTGGCTTTTGGGTCCAATTAAATTAACAATAATTGTTTAGTACAGCGTATTAATAAGCTTTAAAATTATTTTATCATATATTTTTAACTAAATTTTTATGTTTATAAAAAACATGATTAGACTTTATAACTAACCACATATATTTATATAATTATACAAAATATATAATTTTTTATTATGTTCCTGTTAAATTGGTTGAACTAATGAACCTTTGAACCAATACCTTGGCCAGTTCAATGCCCGATTCAATTTAGTAAACCAAGAAAAAGGGAAATATTTTTCAAGAAAAAGAAAATATCTGTCAATTAATACGATAGACATGGTTAGGCGTTATTGACGATTTTCCCGTTGATGGCATTGGCAACGGATGCAGGAACACGTTGGCAACAACTAATGACCATAAAATTATTGATGGATTCTGGCTGTCAGTAATTCCATCGGTAGCTAAACTATTTGTCAATAATGTAGACAATTTCATCGGTAAAGTTGATGCTATTAGGTAATTTCCTAGTAGGGGAAAGTAATGATATTTGAGGACTGTGGAGCGACTCTCAAAGCTGAGTTTCAAAACATGGTTCACCAGATATAGTGAGATATAGTGAGAGACACTCCAAAAATCATACTCGAGACAACAAACTAGAAAATAACACACCAAAGGTTTTGAAACAACTAAAAAGTTACATCTAAATGACATTGTTCATTCATCTCAAATATTTTATGTTTATGATATATATATGTGTGCGCGCGCGCGCTCAGGAGACTTAAGGACATGTCACAGTAATTATCACTTGGTCACAAGAATAACACTTTATATTTGGGCACACACACAATAAGATTAGATTCCACTAAATGAGACCTAAGAGAACTTCGATGAAACACATAATAAAAGTGGTAAGACCCACTTTTATTACGTATGTACTCAAATATGAGATGTTGGTCTTGTGACTAAACAAGAATTTATCCATATTAAGATGGTAATTGGAATTCTTTTCCAAAGCACAACTTCCTCTCAATAAAAGTTTGGGCTATTGGATATATAAGAATGACAATCGGCTGGGTTGGGGCCAGGTAGTAACCCATTCATTCCCAATATCCGTAGTGAGTTATCTTCATCACCACTCTTCTGTGAAGGTAGAAATTCTCCACCATCCCCATCTCCACCGGATATCCACCTGCCCACGCGTATTTACTGGGATTCTAAAAATATATTTTCAATAATGAAAAATAAAAACAAATCTTAATTAACTCAAAAGTGGTTTATTTGTAGCTTTGTTATGACCATTATTAAGAGTTAAGAACAATTATTGAAAGCTATACGGTGCAATTTCAAGAGTGAAGGAAAAAATTAAGTGGTTCAAAAATGTCGAATTTGAATGAAAATGAAGCTTCAAAGAATTCAAAGAAGAAGATATATATCTAGTCACAACTCAAAATATCATTTCTGTAATTCGTACTTAATTTCATACACCTTTGTTTCTTAAATTCCTTATATTGTCATCAACCTCAATGCTAGACTAACAGAGAGTCTAATACAACAATAATAGCACTTGTAACTGTGTATGAGAAGTTCCACAACTTTTCTCCTCTTTTAACTTTTTCTTGACTGTCTGCAACACTGCTAGAGGGTTGACTTGTTCATAGAATGTATTCAAATTATGAATTGCATAAACCGTTGGGGAAAACTAGGTGGTTGGTGAAAGTAAATCTGGACACATATATCAGGGTAAAAGTAAAATGTACATGCATGTACATGAAAACTTGGTGGTCGGTGAAAAAATGGATTAAATGAATACAAATATCAAGGTCAAAATAGAGAATGATATACAACACCATTATTTTAGAGTGAGGTGGAGGCCGGGGGGCAAGATGATATTTGAACTTTTGGAATCTGGACACTAGACATTCACGTGGAGAGAAAAGAGATAAAATTATAAAATAAAAGAAAATGAAATAATTGATTGAGAGAGAAAAAGCACAGAAAAAGTGTTTGAGCGTTCATCTAAGTGTACAAATTAAGCATTTTTCGACACGCACATATAAAAGAGATGAACCCCTTTTATTAAAGAATATGATATTAGTTTTTCTTTTAATTTTATTGATATGATATTAGTCTGAACTATTTAATATTATTACTTTGAAAATCTACAGCCGGCGAACATCCTTAATAAGGACAAATATGTGAGTTAATATAAGTTGTTATGAAAGCTGAGTTTTATACTTAAGTGTTCCTAAAGGATGGGATACTTAATCATTGACTAATGCAAAGTTCTGAAAGATGCCCTTTTGTAGTGGGTAGAGATGCTCTTTCTAGAAGCTCACACAGAGCTCCAAAGGATCATCGAAAAGTAAATATAAGGCCTACTGATTACTTATTTTTGTTTATTATTTTAATTTGATTCTTGTACCGAGAGGGTGGTAGTCCTCAGTGCAAATCGGACTCTGAACTCCTCGGTGGGTCTGGACTCTAGTGCATGTACCAGTAAGGGCTCCGATGTTCAAGTCAGCAAAGGTAGGATTAGAGGGTAAAGTCAAGATAAAATGGGTTCCAGGTCGTACCTGGTATGCTAGTTTGTTCAAATACCTGGGTGGGGATCGTGATTCTTGTTGGCCTATGAATCTACTTCTCAGATTGTTCTTCGATATCTAGGGAATGATGGGTCAGGGATCTCATCGAGCAATTATTGTGGGAGAGCTAATTTCGGGGTGGGTCTTCCTGTGGGCCTTATGTGTAACATCCCGTTTTCCTTAGAAGAAATTTCGCGCAATTAATAAAAACCTAACCGACTATTGGCGGAAAAATTTAAAATAAATCTACGAAATCGTTTTCAAAAGTTACCCGCCAAAATAAATGGCTTCGTGAGCCTCAGAACTTCATAAGGTCCGGGGAAGATTTTTTTTGGTCAAACCGGAGTGTTGTTAGGCGTCCAAGGTACTTGTAGAATGCACTGTTATGGAAGAAAATTTACGAATACCTTGATGGGGCGTAAAACCTGGACCCGAAAAATTAATAGATCACGGGGATATGTTCGAAATATTTTTAGGATCTTCGTACATGCCCGATTACCGACTAAACGCGTTCAAACATGATCAAAATAATACCAAGTTGGGAGTTTTCCTTGGACTTATCCCCTGCCACGATGGTTGCAGGGGTAAGTGTAAAAAGTAAAAAAAATTAATATATTATATAATAATAATAATAATAATTAAAGAAATAAAGAAAGAGAAAGCTATCAGAGTCACCGACTCTGATGCTTATAAATAGCAAGCCATGGCCATAAGGCCGAATGCTGCTTCCTTTCTTTCTTTCAAAAATTTTGTTAATTTTGTTCTGTTCGTGCACTTTGCTGTTACTCTGCTGAACTCAGAAAAATAGCAGGCTAGTATTAACGTCTCTAGGAAAATCATCTAATCACAGCAAGCAACTTTTGAACGCATAGGAAGTGGGTAATCTGTAATATCCCGGCTTTTCTTTAGGAAGGGTTTCGCGAAGTTATTAATCTGACTCAGTTAAAATCATAAAGTAAACCGAGTTAGGAGACGGGAAAAGTGCATACTGAGACTTGCTCCCCTTAAAGTGAGGAGGAAGCTAGAAGGTTATGCTTTTGTTAAGCCTCGTGAGGTTCGAGCCCAGTTTCGGAAAAAACGGAAATCCGGTTGGAGGTCCAAGGGATCTGCAAAGGATCGGCTGACAGAAACAAGTACCCGAATACCTTGTTCAGCACGCCATCCTGACCGAAAAAATTCACAGATCATAGAAGTATATTTATCATATTTTTCCAAGGGCCGTGTGTGGGGCAGGAGTGATCAAAGGTGACTAAAATAGGACCAGAGGAGGATAGTTAAATTAACTATAATAAAATAATAATATAATCATAATTAATTAATAATTAAAATAATTATTAAAAGCAACAGGGGCCACGGCTATAAATGTCCCCTGATTGCAAACCGAGGAGAGTTTTTAGAACTCTGTGTGTTCTTCAAATTCTTCCTTTTTCCAGTACTATTCGAGCATATCGCGAGAGCGCTACCGGACTTCCGAAAATTTCTTGGAGCATACCATTGTGACAAGGATTTTCTTTGCTTTCAACCTACTGACTCCAAATCCGCGTAGGAAGTGGGTAACTCTAAGCCCACTATCTATGTGGTTTATCTGATGATTAATTATATGCATTTCTGTGTATGTGAATGAAAAACTATTTTACACAAACTATAAGAAATGAGTTAGGGAAGCTAGATTTTGATGATTTTGAAGATTGAAAACCATAACTGTATTGATTGAATTACTATAGAAGACGAAAATGTTACGCGGAGAAAACCCCTGAGAAAGTTACTCTCGGGGTGATTTTTCTATTGTAGCATTCGATTGAATTCCCACGGATTCGAATGGAAGAAGATTTTGGATTTCAATCGAATACTTGAGGATTTCATTCGAATGAAAGACCACAGAGGATTTCAATCAAATACTTGAGGATTTCATTCGAATTAAAGACCGAGAAGAATTTCAGTCGACTGAATCCCTAAGGGATTCGATTGAAAGAAGCAATCGAATGCAAAAAGTCTAAGTATTCGAATGCTTACTGAAAACTTATGATTTTAAAGGTTCTATGGAATCCAACCTGCATAGTTATGTATGTCTTTGTGAAATTTGAGCATGCATCATGAGGAAAGGCCGTCGTAGGAGTTAGGGCGACCTTAGGTAATTAGAAGTTCATGTTAAAAATTTAATGAAGATCATAATGGAACCATAGGAAACAAAGAAAGATTAGGAAGGTCCCGACCCCAGTCGGCACGGTAGACCATAGTTAAGGAGTCTAGTTATATGGTTAGGAAACCCCTATTCTCTTGGCAAGGTCTCACAAACACGCCCCTCGCCAATTCAGCAAGATGAATTGGTCATGAGCAACACAGGTAAAGAGACCTGGTCACGACATGCAAAACGGGCATAGGCCCAGATATGTAATACGGGCATAGGCCCAGGTATGTAAAACAGGCATAGGTTTGTACAAATGATATGATAACTAAGGGGCCCCACTAAAAGAGGAAAATGAAACTGGATCGAGTCATAGGGCCGATCTAAGCGTGTCCACACCTGATCACTCATAGGTTTGATCCCTCGCCATGCTAGAGGGGATGGTTGCACCTATTGTATTCGATGATTTACCTCCTATGAGCTTTGCATGGTTAGTTACCATACCGGTAAAGAGCGCTGCCGGGTCGATACAATAGAGGCAAAAAGAGGTTGTAGTCCGAGGCCACGGCTACAAAGGTGCGAAGGACTAAGTAGGACGCAGCTACAGAGCACGTAAGAGATTCCCCGATCCCCCATGCATTATGAAATAATATGTATGAACTGATGATTGATGTTATGATGATAAGTATGTATGTATATCTATTTAAACATTGTGTATAACTGTTCATGCATTGTATATCGTCAAGGGAACCCGAGACGAATGGTATGTCTCTTGTAGTAACGTACGATTAATAAGCACGAAGCCAAGGTAATAACAAGATTAGAGGACCAATCACCTAGTAACGTAGATAAAGCTGCGCAGAGTATAGGCCCAAGATAATAATCAATAGGGGATTAGTTGCATACACATCTAGAATAAACTCTGAGCGGCTTGGAGAATAACCGAGAAACAAAAAGCCACGAT
This sequence comes from Nissolia schottii, assembly GCA_003254905.1. Classification (NCBI taxonomy): domain Eukaryota; kingdom Viridiplantae; phylum Streptophyta; class Magnoliopsida; order Fabales; family Fabaceae; genus Nissolia; species Nissolia schottii. The sequence continues at coordinate 97,870 of QANU01045572.1, read as the reverse complement.
TGAACTGTTACTCACTGAGGACCTACCGTTCTCACCCCTACTCGCTTATGGCTCCAGGGACAGCAGATGAATCTTACTATGCTGATGCTGTGGAACCCGAAGAGACCCCATGCAAGGATATTTAGCTGGCTGTGTAGTAGCTACCATAAAAGGAATAAATGTATTTCTTGAACATGTGTATGGGCTATGTAATATAACTAGTATGGTGTGCATTTGCATGTGCAGAGGACCCGTTATGTATGTAGCCTATGTATCCACTAACTCGAACTCAACTTACTAAGGATATCGTTTGTTATATTATTCTGTTGCACGCCTGGCTCCTATATTCCAAACTGTATGCATGAAAAAAAAAGATTGGGTCCCTATTTTGTTAAAGCCAGTACTTTCGAAAACTAAAGAAAAGACCAGGACGTAAACAACTTAGTGGGTATTACGTACGGCTCGAGCATACGGAATCGGCTAGGGGTGTTTCATAATCCGACCACCACTGTCTATGCGGTTTATCTTTGTTGTTATATATCTATATATTTGAGTAAGAAAAATAAGAAATGTTATGTAGAAAATATAATGATAAGAAGGTATTGTTGGTTTACGTAGTATTGAGGCTAGGAAAATATATCTATGATGATTAGAACACATGAGAAGTAAAAATGATATATAGAGGGAAAACAGGAGTGAACCCATACTGAGAATGAGATTAATGCATGGTCATTCGAATGACTAAGCGTAGTCATTCGAATAACCATGAATTTTTACTCATCCAGGAGTAAAAAGGCCAGGTCATTCAAATGACCAAGCCCTGGTCATTCGAATGACTTAGTAAATTCTACCCTTGGAGAACAAAACTTTACGTTGAAACGCCCCTAGCTAACTACATACGCTCGAGCCGTATGCAATTCTCGCTAGGTTGTTTGCTCTCTGATAGTTCTATATACTTTTCGATTCTAGAACATAAGGACCCATTTTTTTTTCATTTGTATAGAAATTTCATAACATAGGAGCTATGAGTGTGTTGAAAGCCTAATTACACTTTTTCCAATCTTGACATAGTCTGGCTTCCCACAACTGTGCCAATTTTGATGAAAGCTTATTTGCACTTTCGTCGTTCAAAATAAATATATATCCTCCTTTATGGCTTTCAGATTCTCGAGGAATCCAATTGCAGTATAGTCGAGTACAGTCGAATCCATAGAGAGTTGAAAAAATACCGTTCTTGAGTTTAGTTAATTAAACAATGAAGTGAAGGATTTGATAAATTGTTTGATAAGTAAATAAACAACATAAAAGGTAAATTGGCAACAAATCAAAGGTAGATCCGGAAGCTTGTTGGGAATTGAATCATATCATAGTTTCATGCATCCAGTTACTTATTACACAGAACTATCATTTCATTGATTGCCCGCCACCAGTTCTAAACTTGTTCATCGCTTTCGTGCATGAAAAGATCACAGGTTTCCTTTGTTAAACTGTCGCTTTCGCACATGAGCTTAACAAAGTACGCAACGTTATTCCAGATGTTAAAACGGCTAATCCTTTGTTCCAGTTACGGCAACAAGAATTAGATGAAATGATTTAGTTACAGCTTTAATAATTGTAACTTTCGTTCACAACGTTTAAGCCTAAAATCTAGCTTAGCAAAGCAAGATTGATCTTAACTTGGTTACAACTTAATCAGTATAACTTTCGTTCATACAAGTAAGTCCCAAATCAAGAATCAAAATACTAAACAAAAGCTAGCATTAAGCATAAAATCATTCAAGCTAATCATAAGAAACTGATAAATTCATATGGAAAAGTACATGGATACAATAATATTACAATACTCATCAAAATCCCAATAACAAGAGGATTAGAAATCCATCTTACAAGAGAATCTCAGAGGCAAGGTTTGGACACTTACCATGACACGTTATCACGCTATCATGACAGTGGTTCGCCAAGCTTCCTCGATCTCCTGGCTCCTTCACCGGCCTCCTCTTAGTTGCTAAACTAACCTAAGCTTTGAAGTACAAGAGAAAATGTAAAAGAATGAACTATGGAGGGGGAAAGGTATGTCTTGAATGAATGCCTCGGCCTCCTATTTATAGGCAAAGATTTGGAGTCACCACTCAGCTGTACAGGCACCACCGCTGAGCGGTTAGGGCGTTATCGCTGAGCGCCTTATCTCTTCACGCAGTTTATTAAATGCTCTGGCAGCATTTTCAGGGGTGGCGCCGACGTTGTCAGGGCAGCACCGCCATGACAGGCTAGCTCCAGCTGCCGCAATAAATGCGGCGGCTGCAAGTGGCTCCGGTGACAGAACCGCTGAGCGGTCAAGGGTTCACCGCTGAGCGGCCTTTGTCCTTTGTGTGCTGAGCGGGCTTGCCTTACCGCTGCGCGGTCTTCACGCCTGATTTCCTCTTTTAAGCTCTTTTTCCTATTTTGCCCTTTTCTCCATTCTTTTGGGATTATTCTTCATTTAATTATGCTTGCATCCATCTTTAGAATATATTATAAACCTACAAAAAATGGGGATTTAAGTTAAATAATTCTTTAAAACATAAGCGAATAAGTGCCATTTTAATAGGTCAAAATTGCGTAGATTGGGCACTTATCATAGTGCGAAGGAATATTTTTACAAGCGATAAAGCTCTTGGGCTCAAGCTCAGGCATGCATTATATATTACATGTTCAGCGGGTCCATCACACACATACATAGAAAGTAATAAAGTGGTATCGCTATTACAACACATAAGTACCAACAGTTCATTTATTCATTATACTACTTATTCTTCTTGAAACCCCTTCATGGTTCCTCAGCAGGTTTAGCAGCATCGGTATAGTAGGAGTCGTCATAAGTTCCTAGAGTCATAAACGAGTGGGGGTGAGAACGACAAGTTCTCAGTGGTTAACATTCTAGTGTGGTTTTGCATTTTCCTCGGATATTCTCCAGGCTGCTCAGGGAACCTCTAAGTGTCATGTATACTATCCCTCTACTAGTTATTATCTTTAACGTACATCCTGAGCAGCTTTATCTAAGTTACTAGGTGATTGGAAATTCTAGTTTGAACATTACCTAGGCTTCATGCTGTATTCCTTAACTGGCCTGAGTGTGGCAATATAACATCGCCTGGTCGTATTATCGCTGACTGATATACTGGTCGTCTCGGGCGTTCCCTTGACGATACATAATGCATAACCTTATATATACACATACATACATGCTTACATACATACATACATCCACTTATGCAGTCATACATGTACTTATATAGTGCATGAGGGAGAATCTTGGAATCTATTACGCGCCCTGTGGCTACGTCCTTCTTAGTCCTTTGCACCTTTGTAACCGTGGCCTGGGTTACAACCTCTTTCTTGTCCCTATCGTGTCGACCCGGCGACGCTCTTGACCAGTGTGGTAGCTAACCAAGTAAAGCTCATAGCAGGAAGACATTGAACGCGATAGGTACAACCACCCCCTGATAGGAATGGTGAGGGATCAGACCTTGGACTGATCAGATGTGGACGCGTGGGTTGGCCCTTGGAATCGACCACGTTCTATCTTACTGCTTACTTCAACTGGGGTCCCCCTTCTTTTCTTTATTTCTTCGAGCCTTGGCCAGTTCTTATCATCTTAGGCCTTGGCCCGTTACTATCGTAATCAGGTTTCTCTACCTGCGGTGCTTATGACCAATCCAGCTAGCCGAATTGGTGAGGGGCGTGTCTGTAAGACGTGCCAAGAGAATAGGGGAACCTCCTAGTTATATGACTATACTCCTTAACGAAGGTCTTCCGCACCAACTGGGGTCGGAAACTCTAATTCGTCTTCGTTTCCTAAGGATCAATTACAATCTTGGTGGACTTTAAGTGGGAATTTCTTGTTATCTACGGTCGCCCTAAACCCTACGATGACTGTTTCCTCATGATGTATGCTCTCATGGTTTAGGGTCCACATAGCTGTGCCTGATGGATCCCATAACATAATTAAAACTCAAGTTTTTTAGTGAGCATTCGAATGATTAGGGTTGTCCATTCGAATGATTCTGTCAATCAATTGATTAAGGAATTCGGTCGATTGGAATCCTTCACAGGCTTTCATTCGATTGAAATCCTCATTCATTCAATTTAAATCCAAAATTCTTTCATTTGAATCCCTTGGGAACTCAATCTAATGAAATAATGTAAAATTGGCTCCCGAGAGCCTTTTCTCCCAGGGACTTTTCACCGTAACTTTCTCATTTTCCAGAGATCGAATTAGTACAGTTATGGTTCCTAAACGTCAAAATCATTAAAAACCATCCTACATAACTTATGCCCTATAGTTTATATAAAGTAGTTTTACAGTCAAATACACACAGATACATATACACAGTCATAAAATCAACCCTATAGACAGTGGGCTTAGAGTTACCCACTTCCTAAGTGGAATCGGAGTTGATTAGAAGATTGCAGAGAAAATCGTCGTCACAATGCTATGCTCCAAGAAATTTTTGGAAGTCCGGCAGCGCTTCCGCGATGTGTATGAACTAGACTAGAAATTTGGAAACTGAAGGTATAGTGAAAAGTTAAAATTTTCACTCAGGGGGCCCTTTTTATAGTCGTGGCCCCCTGCTTACTTCTTTAATTAATTATTAATTAATTTTATTATTATATTATTATTTTATTATAATTATCCAAAATATCTTGGCCCTCTGTTCAGTTTCGGTCACGTTTGATCGCGTTTGGTAACCATTGGCCTGCGTACGGATATCCAAAAAATATACCGAACACATATCCGCGATCTACAAATTTTTTCAGTCAGGATGGCGTACCGAAACAAGGTATTCGGGAACTTCTTTCATGCAGCCTTTACTTCACAGATTTCGTTGTCCCTCAACCGGATTTCTGTTTTGACAGAAAACAGGCATGGACCTCGCGGTATTTCGCGGGATCGTAACTCCATGACTTCTTCAAAAGTTTAAGGGATTTAGATCTTGGAAATAATTTCCCCCGTCCTAAAATTACTTTCCTTTATGCTCTTAATTAGTCAAAAATCCATAAATTTTACAAAATGTTTCTAAGGGAAAAATCGGGATGTTACATTCCACCCCCTTCGAAAAATATAGTGAACAGTTTTATTAAATCGGTGATTGCAGAAGTTAATATAATGCAAGCGAAAATTGAAAACATGAAAACTTCCAATGATAGTTGATGTAAAAGCATTTTGATTTTTTCTTCAATGAGTTGGCTCATACAAAGGTTAAGAGAAATCAGAGTGAGTTGCTAAGTGGTTTTTTGCTCTGTCCCTTACTGAGAAGAGAAACCCAATTTATAGGCGATTGGGTTTAGTACATGACAAATTTACAATAGTGAAAAGAACCATAATGATTACATCTTTTGAAAAAGAAAAAGTGATTGAACAGTAAAAGCACAGTTATTGTAAACTTTACGTCGCATCTTCTTTTTCAGATTCCGCGTGCTTGTGAACAGGATCTTGAACAGTTTTATGTCTTTCCCTTAATGATGGCTTTACAGGAAAGGAATCCCGTAACAGTCATCTTCACTATCTTGGAGGTAATTGGAAGAGCTGGAGGCCTCGTCATCGGGTTCTGATCTGGAGCCAAACAAGGTCTTCTTCCAAGTTTGTTGAATGTCTTGAGAAGAGGTTGCAGTGGCCAGGCCTGCCATCAACTGGGCCTTTTCGGCCGCGAACTTCTTGTCCTGATCGGAAATTTTTATTGGGTTCTCAAGGGTTTTCCCCTATACTCTCATTTTGATCCATTGATCTAATTTTTCTTTTTTTAAGTAAATCGGTATTGAACTTTGACTACTACTTTACCCTTATTGATTGGACCCGCATCAGCAGGTCTGAATCTTCCGCAATCTTGGCCTTGCTATAATCCAGGACATAATCCAAGTTATTGCTTGGCTAGCCACGAAAGAAATAAATTGATATCCTTCAACAAAGGTAGTATTGGTTTTGAAATAAGTGTAACTATTTTGTACTTCGATGGGGAATGTGGATAACATTGGTCCCATCTGGTTAAACCAATATAGAAACCATCTGGGAAATTTTAATTATATTCCCTTTTTGAACCACAAAAACCATGAATATTGGTATGGCTTGTAATAAAACGTATTGTACCAAGCTTCTACATAATCATGATAAATGTATTGTGGTGGGTTAAAGGTTAATGAAAAGGTCTTTGGTTTATGTACCTCTTGTCACCAATCTTGAATGGGTAAAACCTTAAGGGTTTTGACTTTTGAATGGACTATAGAACCAGAGGGGTCTTCTTTATGAGATAAGTCTATGGATTCAGTGTCAACTAGTATGAACTCATAAAATAGTCGGGTTTGAGAGGAGTATGAGGAATGTATTGGAAGGGTGGAGGAAACAATATTTGGGCAATGTCTCTTGGCGCCCCTTTTTGCCATTCTTTTTCTATTACGGTTATGGAAAGTAAATCTTCCTTTTCTTGATATTGGGGTTCAATTAAGGCTGATGAAGGGCGGCTGGGTGAGCCAGTTAAGGTATTGTAGTAGTTAAGAGGAGTGAATTTGTTTTGGCTAGGAGTTAAAGGGTTTTGACTAGAGGAAGATGCAGTCTTGATAACTTTTGAGTAAGGACGTAATGATCTTGTTGTTGAACTGGGTCCAATTGGACCGATTGTAGTGCATATTGAACTAAGCCCTGAGGGCCGTATTGAACTTGGGCTTGGGCTGCCCATGATGTTACTGGATCTTGATTTTGATTTTGAATCGTCAGAACTCAGAGGGGTTCCATAGTACTCTTTTGTTCTTTTACTTTCGCTCATTTGATCCCTGTAAAAACTCTCTTGTGAGAAAATCTGGTAGTGTATTTGTCTATCCTTTAATATGCATGATCTCAAAATCGAAACAAGATAATAATGACTGCCATCTTGCAAAAATATGTTTTGAAACCAGATTTTAACATCTTTTTATAAAACGGATGGGGCTGCTTTGCAATCAGTTTTGATGAGAAAACTTTTGTTGAATAAATCATTTTGACATTTCATAATACATAAAACTATTGATAAAATCTCTTTTTTGACAGTAGAGTATTTTTGTTGGGAGGAATGCCAAATACCCGAATGGTACCTGACTATTTGTTCAGTATTTGATTTTGGTAAAACTTGTTTGAGAACACCCCCATATCCTAACTCAGAGGCATCGATTTCTACTATGAGCTTGGCTTCTGGGTCAGGTATTCCTAAGCAGGGAAGGGTTTTGATTATGGCCTTAACTTGGCTAAATATTCTTGTCAGGTTCTCATCCCATGGTGGAGGATTCTTTTTAAGCCTATTGTAAGGAGGTGCACAAATAACTCTAATATTGGGAACGAAGTCCGCTATATAGTTTAAACATCCTAGGAATCTTTGCAACTGGGTTTTTTCTATAATTTTATTGAGAAATTTTGAGGTAAATTCTAATGATCTTTGGATTGGGGTAATGGTTCCTTGATAAATTTCAAATCCTAGGAATCTAACCTTGGTTTGAAAGTTTTTTATCTTTTTGGCCTAGACAACTAAATCTTTTTCTTTAATGATTTTGATGAATCTTTCTAGATGTTGAATATGCTGGTTAATTCCTTTTGAGAATACTAAGACATCGTCTAAGTATACAATAGTGAATTCAATATAAGGATAAAAAATATCATTCGTGATGTTTCAAAATTCGCTAGGTGCATTTTTTATCCTTGCGGCATTACGTTCCATTCGTAACGGCCAAAAGGAACTACAAATGCAGTCTTGTACTTGTCCTCCTCCCTGACTGAAATCTGGTAGTAACCGGATTTCATATCGAATTTGAAGAATATGGTAGCCTGATTTAATCTTTTAATTAAATCAATTTTATTGGGCAAAGGGTACCTAATCCATTTTAACACTTTGTTTAAAGGTTTATAATTAATGACCAGTCTTGGAGCGCCTCGTTCCTGCTCAGAGGCGTTCATGACATACAATCCGGTGCAACTCCATGGAGACTTGGAGGGGCGGATTAAACCTTTATCTAAATATTCTTGAAGTTCCTTTTTACATTACTGAATATATTCTGCATTCATTTGTATTGGACAGGCTTTGGTAGGGATATTTTGTTTATCAAAGCCATCTATGTATGGTAATGATATCTCATATGTTTTACGGTGCCAAAAAGCCTTGGGATTAAGATCACAGATTTCAGCTTCAATTTTCTTTTGAAACTCACTAATGATTTTAACAATATTTTGTGATTGCAGTTGTTGATTAATTCTTTGATATTGAGTTTCTTTATTCAACATATTTAGATGATTCTGCTTTTGTTGAATCAAATGAATATGTTTTATTGATAATTTTTGTAAGCTGTTTGGTTCTCGTTCCTTTGGAGGCATAAGAAAGTCGAACTTGACTTCTTGCCCTAAAGGAGTAGAGATAATCCCTTCGTTAGAGACATAAAAGGGATATAGGAGAGTGAGAAAGGGAGTTCCTAACAGATTTTGTTTTTACAAATTTTTGCATTTGAGAGTTTGTAATTAATTTTTAATCTTGATCCATTTGTACAAGCTAAGTTTTCTGTAGTCTTTTCATAATATTTAGTGGGTATTAAACCCTTGGTAATACAATTAATATCTGCTCCTGAATCGATTAGAGCTGTGATATTAAATTTCTCATTTTTAACAATTAATGTTATGTTGCAATACCACTTATGTAGAGTGATAATGCTAAGCATGTTAATAAATTGATCGGTGTCTTCCGATCTGAAGATTGGTTATGGGCTAAAATAGCTTTTCCCAAATCTTCATCTGATTTCTGAGATCGGAGAATCTCTTTTCCTTCAAGTTGTAGTACCTTGAAATTCAGAGATAAAACCTCATCCTTTAACTCTTTAATTTCTGTGTTGATTCAATTTGTAAAATTAAAATATGATGACAAACATGATATGAACCTTTTAATGTGTGTCTTAGTGTTTCAGGATTAATATTGTTTTAGATCCAGAATTTGTTTAGAAACTAACTCAGCCCAAGCTTGGTGATTGATATAAGTGGACAAAAATAAAGAAGCAGCTAAAGTCCATATATTATGGTCCAACAAGGAGTCCATGAATCTCAAATTCAGAAGGTCAAATCAGTGTTAAAGAAAGGCAAAACTGAATTTCTTAAATAAGAAGTCAGGAGAAACTTGAGGCTCAAACAGAAACTCCAGAATAAGATACTTCTGTCAAAATTGATTGATAAGAAGTCAAAGATTCTGGTTACATAGGTAAAGCTACGATTGAGGGGAAGCTCACACTAAGGGGAGTGATAAGTTCCAAATTGTGATAAAATGCTAGAAGATAATTGGCACTTATCTTGCTAAATTAGTATAAAATAGTTACAATAAATCTAAATCAATACAAGTTTTATACAATAAATCAAAAGATAGTTAATGGCTTGAATTTGTGTAATTATTGCAGGAAAACAACAAGAAAGGAAAGGAAAGGAAACCATGCAATTGTTACAATGGACAAAGCAAGAAGACAAAGTACAGAGAAAGAAGACTCGCTCAGCGCAAACACAATAATCGCTCAGCGATACGCATACACATCGCTCAGCGAATAATCATTACTCGCTGAGCGATTGTACTTGCCCAAGCCACTGACAGGCGGTGCATTTATGGCGCCAGCTAAGAGCCAGCCGCCACTGTTGACAAGCCGCCGCGAATCTGTCAGAAGATAAGCCACTTGCAAGCCATTTCGATAGAGTGCTCAGCGATGATGTACGGATTGCTCAGCGAAGCAATGATTACTCGCTGAGCGATAGTACCCTGTCGCTGAGCGAAGATGCCATTCCGGGGCCTATAAATAGAGGGCTCCCCTGCAGCTTAAGGGGTATCCCTTTGCCATCCATTTCACTTCTTCCACTCATTTCCATTCACTCCATATTTTAGTTAAGTTAGGTTTAGAAAGGTAGCTAGGATTTAGAAGAATTCCTATAAGGAATTGCTACCGAAATTGCTACGATTGGAGCCGTGGTGAACGTGTGGAGACAACTCACCACTCCTCTTCAATCCACATTTGTACTAAATCCTAGTAAGCTTGTTTTTACTTGTAGTTATGTCTAGCTAAACTTTCTTGTTGTTGGGATTTAATGTGCGTTGTTTCTTAAATATAACCGCTCCTATTATGTTTATGATTCTATGACGTTCTTATGATTTTAATGATTGATCTTGTGCTTAATGCTAGCTTTGGTAGTGTTGTGATGCTTAACTTGAGACTTGCTAGTATGGACGGAAGTTATGCTTGTTAAGTTAAAAACCAAGTTAAGAATAAAAATATTATGTGAAGTTTGATTTTATGCTTAAACATTGCGAACGGAAGTTGCAATTGTTGAGCTTGACCTAGATCAATTCATTTAGTTCTTAATTGCCATAACTGGAAGCTAAGAACTAATCGTGTTAAACACCCGCATTAACATCAAGTTACTTTGCTAAGTTTGTGCAAGACATTTGACGACTTAATAAGGTACTTGTGATCTTAACATGCTTGAGAAAAGATGATTAAGTTAAGAACTGGTGGCGATAAAATCAAAAGACGCATAGGTCATATTCATAAAATTTAAGGTTGCATTTAGAAACATTGTCACTGAAAATCCCAACACCTTTCTCACCTTGCTTAACTAAACATCACAATTGCTTTATCTTTTACTTTGTCTACAAATTATCATTCTTAGTTTTAAACAAGAAACCAACCATTTTCATAAAGCTTAAAATAACAACAAGTCGGTCGTTTCATAACACACAATCCCTGAGGAGACGATTATACCCGACTATACTACAATCGGATCCCTTGAGGATCTGAAAGCTGTAGAAAGGTTATATTAATTAAACACGAGGGCAAACCATTGCGAAAAAAGCTTTCATCAAATTTTTGGCGCCGTTGCCGGGGATTGTATCATTTTGAAACACCATCTTGATCAGATATTTTAAGCTTCTATGAATAGTGTAATTAGTCTTATTTCTTTAATTATTCTGTTCTAAAAACTTTCTTGCTAGACTTTGTTATTTTTGTACGCGAAGAAACACTCCTGCAGATCAACTCCTCTTCGATCCAGAAATAGAAGCAACCGCTAGGAGAAATCGAAGCAGAGCAAGGAAAACCCAAGCCCTAGCCAGAACGGTTGAGGAACAAGACCCCTCTTCATCTTCAACTTCTTCTTCTTCTTCAGAACAAGATGCGATGTCAGAAACTGGAGCCGGAACTGCTGGGACTGGACAAAGCCAAGGCTTTGTCAATTTTATTCCAAGAAACATAATTCGCATGGGGCGAGTAACAGGAACACAAAGAATGCCTCAATTACAACCAGGTTTGGTCCAATTAATGCACGCTAACCCTTTTGCAGGATTAGACCACAAAGGCCCATATGCGCATCTCACAAAATTTTATGAGCTATGTGGAACTGCTGCTATGTCGGAAGCCGATGAAGAAGCTATTTTCCTTTGATTGTTTCCATTAACTTTGATTGGAAAGGCAAAAGAATGGCTGTTAGATCAACCTCAAACTGTTCTTTCCAACTGGGACCAGTTGGAAGAAAGATTCTGTTCCAGGTATTTTTCACAGTCAAAATTTATGGACTTAAAAACTGCTATTTCTACCTTTGTGCAGGCACCGAATGAGAGCTTGTGCGAAGCTTGGGAGCGGTATAAATCAATGCTGAGAAGATGCCCAAACCATGGATTCGATGCAAGAACTCAAATTCATATTTTTAGAAATGGCTTACAGCAACAGCATAAACTTATGCTGGATGCAGCTGCTGGTGGACAAATAATGTCCAAAACCCCAGATGAAGCCATAACTATCATCGAAGCTATGGCATTAACAGACCAGCAAGGGCAATATAGCAGAGGCCCAACAAAGAAAGGAGGTATGTTGGAACTGGGCACAAACGATGCCATCCTAGCCCAAAACAGGCAACTACAACAACAACTAGATGAAATGAAGAAAGTGCTGAACGAGTTGCCAAAACAGTTTAAGGAAAGCCAGTCATCAAGAAGACACCAGGTAATGCAATGTGAATTTTGTTTCGGTGATCACCCCACTGGTTATTGTGAGTGCAGGGAAGAGGAAGCGCAATTTGTCAACAACCAACAAAGGCCGTATCAACAATTCCCAAGGAATCAAAATTATCCATCATGGAGGCAAGAAGCAGCCCCGTCTAATAGAGCGCCACTTCCCTATCAAAACCAACAATTCCAATCACCGCACCAGTCGCTAACTCAACAACAAAATCAACAGCAACCTAATTCCAAGCTGGAAGACACTTTGACGCAGTTCATGCAAATCTCCATGGCCAACCAAAAGAACACCGAGCCAAAGATGGGGCAATTAGCCAAAGATGTTGCAGAACTTAAAAAGGAACGGTTTTTTGCCAATACCGAGCCTAATCCGAAGGAATCATGTAAAGCGGTTATGACCCGCAGTGGTAGACAGACAAAGCCTTTGGTTGTTGAGGAGAATAGTGAAAAGAATGAAGGAGAAGTAGAAAAAGAAAAAGAAGTAGAAAAATGAAAAGAAAAAGAGGTAGAAGAAGAGGAGGAAGAAAAAAATAAGAGAAAAATTGTATATAAAGAAAATGAAAAAGAAGGAGAAATTGAAAAAGAAAAGAAACAGAAGGAGAAAGAAAAAGAACTCAAGAAGCCACAACCTTCTGTCACAAAGCCCCTCCCATATCCACTAAAACCAACAAAGGTTGACAAGGAAAGGCAGTTTGCTCGATTTATGGATGTATTCAAACGCCTACAAATCAACATTCCATTTGCTGAAGCTCTGGAGCAAATGCCATCCTATGCCAAATTCATGAAGGAGCTGCTATCCAAAAAAAGGAGGTACAATGAAGAGGAAGTTATACAGTTAGGAGCCAACTATAGTGCCATCATTCAAAATTATATTCCCAGTAAACTAACTGATCCAGGAAGTGTGACCATTCCTGTAACCATTGGGAATGTGTCAGTGGGGAAAGCACTGGTAGATTTAGGAGCTAGTGTGAGCTTAATGCCGCTATCTATGATGGAAAGAGTAGGTGACCTGGAACTCAAACCAACAAGAATCTCCCTACAGCTGGCGGACAGGTCTATCAAATTCCCCCTAGGAATAGTAGAAGATGTCCTTGTTCGGGTCGATAAGTTCCTTATCCCGGTTGACTTTGTCATCATCGATATCTCGGAGGACACTGAAATACCGCTCATTCTGGGAAGACCTTTCATGAGGACAGGCAGAATGGGAATCGACATGGACAAAGGGAAACTGAAGATTAAAGTCCAGAATGATGAAGTGCAGTTTGACATTTTCGAGGCCTTACAACATCCAAAGGATAAAGGCCAGTGTTTCCAGATAGATTTGCTTGAAGAAGCAATAGCAAAAGTTGAAGAAAAGCCACAAGAAATGGATCCACTGGAAATGGCACTAACAAATAGTTCAGCCCAGTTCACTGAGGACGAAGCAGCAGAAATTGAAACCTTTCTGATGAGTTTGGAATCAACACCTATTGTACCTCAAGAACAAGAAGCATGCAAAGAGATCTTGAAAAAAGCAGAATCAAAGGAAGAAGGTAAGACTCTTGAACTCAAACCTTTACCTCCTAACCTGAAATATGTGTTTTTGCAGGAAAAAGAACAGAAGCCGGTGATTATGAATAGCAATTTGTCTCCAAAAGAAGAGGATGCATTGATTCAAGTACTAAGGAACAATCAACAAGCTTTGGGGTGGACACTCGCTGACCTAAAAGGCATAAGTCCATCCTATTGCATGCATAAAATTCTAATGGAAGACAATTATAAACCGGTAAGGCAGCCACAAAGGAGGCTAAACCCAACCATGAAGGAGGTAGTGCGCAAGGAAGTAGTTAAGCTACTAGAAGCAGGTATAATCTATCCTATCTCTGATAGCTCATGGGTTAGCCCCGTCCAGGTAGTTCCTAAGAAAGGAGGAATAACTATAATCACAAACGATAATGATCAACTAATCCCAACTAGAACTGTTACTAGTTGGAGAATATGCATAGATTACAGGAAACTCAATAAAGCTACCAGGAAGGATCATTTTCCACTGCCATTTATGGATCAGATGCTGGAGAGATTATCAGGCCAAGCATACTATTGCTTTTTAGATGGATACTCTGGCTATAATCAAATAACTGTGGACCCACAAGATCAAGAGAAGACAGCATTTACATGCCCATTCGGTATTTTTGCTTACCGAAAAATGCCTTTTGGGTTATGTAATGCTCCTGCCACCTTCCAAAGATGTATGTTGGCAATATTTGCGGATATGGTGGAGAAAATTATGGAAGTCTTCATGGATGATTTTTCAGTGTTCGGGTCCTCATTTGAAGATTGTTTGACAAATCTCAATGCTGTGCTGAAACGTTGTATTGAAACCAATTTGGTTCTAAATTGGGAAAAATGTCATTTGATGGTAACTGAAGGTATTGTGTTAGGCCATAAAATTTCAAAGAAAGGGATCGAAGTGGACAAGGCAAAGCTGGAAGTCATTGAGAAACTGCCACCTCCAACCAATATAAAGGGAATCAGGAGTTTCCTTGGTCATGCAGGCTTTTATCGGAGGTTCATCAAGGACTTCTCCAAAATTGCCAAGCCACTCACCAACCTCTTGAATAAGGACACTCCTTTCATTTTTGATAACAACTGTTTGGTTGCTTTTGAAAAATTAAAATCTAGTTTGACCTCTGCTCCCATAATCATAGCACCTGATTGGAATCTTGATTTTGAACTAATGTGTGATGCTAGTGATTATGCAGTAGGAGCAGTTCTAGGTCAACGGAAAGATAAGATATTCCATGCTATACACTATGCTAGTAAAGTTTTAAATGAGGCGCAAATTAATTACGCCACAACAGAAAAAGAATTACTAGCCATAGTGTATGCTTTGGAAAAATTCAGAAGCTATTTGATAGGCTCTAAAGTAGTGATATACACTGATCATGCCGCTATCAAGTACCTTCTGACAAAACCCGATAGCAAACCACGACTGATTCGTTGGATACTTCTTTTGCAGGAATTTAATCTGGAGATCAAGGACAAAAGTGGAAGAGAGAATCTGGTTGCAGACCATTTATCCAGGTTAAATAATCCCGAAGTAACGATCAGAGAGAATGAAGTCGTGGAAGAGTTTCCAGATGAAAAACTATTTCTCGTCAAGTCAAGACCTTGGTTTGCTGATATGGCTAACTTTAAGGCTGTAGGTGTGCTGCCAGAAGATTTAACTTACCATCAAAAGAAGAAGTTCCTCCGAGATGCTACATATTATGTGTGGGGTGACCCATACCTATTTAAGATTGGAGTTGATGGACTACTTCGCAGATGTGTAGCCAATGAGGAAGCTAGTAGCATTTTATGGCATTGTCACAATTCTCCATATGGTGGGCATTATAATGGAGAGAGGACTGCTGCTAAAGTCCTCCAATCCGGATTTTATTGGCCCACTCTATTCAAAGATGCTTATATGCACTTAAAGAATTGTGATGCATGCCAAAGGACAGGGGGAATTGGAAAAAGAAATGAAATGCCACTCCAAAACATAATAGAAGTCGAGATCTTTGATTGCTGGGGGATGGATTTCATGGGACCGTTTCCACCATCATTTGGTAACTAGTTTATTCTGGTAGCTGTTGAATATGTGTCAAAATGGGTTGAAGCAGTAGCCACTCCCAAAGCTGATGGGAAAACGGTGGTTAAGTTCTTGAAAAAGAACATATTCAATCGCTTCGGTGCTCCTCGAGTAATAATTAGCGACGGTGGATCCCATTTTGTGAACAAGCAACTGACCAAGGCACTAGAACACTACGGAGTAAGGCACAAGGTGGCTTCACCTTATCATCCACAAACTAATGGCCAGGCAGAAGTTTCAAATAGGGAGATTAAGCGAATCTTGGAAAAAACAATTTCATGCTCTCGCAAAGACTGGTCACAGAAGTTGGATGATGCTCTTTGGGCATATAGGACTGCCTATAAAGCCCCAATAGGGCTAACTCCGTTTCAACTGGTTTATGGCAAATCATGCCATTTACCAGTGGAACTTGAACATAAAGCATACTGGGCCTTGAAATTTCTAAACTTTTATTTGAATGATGCAGTGCGAAAAGGGAAATTCAGTTACATCAACTGGACGAGCTAAGGTTGCAGGCATACAATTCCAACAAGCTCTATAAGGAAAAAGTGAAGAAATATCATGACAATAAGATCAGAGTGAGGAACTTCTACCCGGGCCAACAGGTACTTCTATTTAATTCCAGGTTAAGGCTGTTTCCTGGAAAATTAAGGACAAGATGGTCAGGACCCTTTGAGATGAAGGAAGTCAAGCCTCACGGAGCTGTGGAACTTTGGGACAAGGACAAGAAAGCAACCTGGGTAGTGAATGGACAAAGGCTTAAGCCTTATCTTGGAGAAAGCACACAAGGCTTTGAACCTTTGGTAGCCTACCTAGATGAACCAAGTTAAAAAAGAACAGGCGTCAAGCTAATGACGTTAAAAGAGCGCTTCCTGGGAGGCAACCCAGAGTTTGTAAGTATGATATATCTATATATTAATGCTTGTATTTTTTCTTTTTCAAGTAAGATAGGGTAAGTAACAAAGGGAGAACTAAAAAGGCGAAGGATGAGAAGACACATAGTAAGCTTAAACTTGACTCACAAGGAATCAAGAGATCAGGTACGCATTTTCTTTAACTCATTTAGATCTCTGTAAGATAACAAAGGGAGGAATTTATGAGATTTTAGGAGCACTTGTGAGCTTAACGCATTAAATATGCAGTCTGACCTAGGCACAAGTCTCTTAGGGCCATAAATGACTAATTATCTCAAGAAAAGAGGAAGGATAAAGAGGATAGGGGAAATTGACTTCTAACTTGTGAAAAATAAGCTTTAAAGACACATAAAAGGGCCACATTGTGGAATTCTGTGCAAACTAGCCCAATTATGCCATCTTAAGATTTGGACAAGTTAGAAATGTCATTCTTAGGAAGGAAAATCAGTCCATCACCATTGGAAAAGCCTAGATCAAAAAATGACCATAAAAAGGGGCCTATAATGCATAATAAGACTTGGTTAAGAACCTAAATGAGAAACACCATTTGAAAACTTGTAATCTTATAGTCTCATCACTTGAACAAGTCTTAAATGCATTACCAAGGTGAGGAAGCTGTTAGAAAGCATTAAAACATAGAATGGAAAAATAAGACCCTAAAAGTGCATAAAATACCTCATTTTTGCATAAAACACAAAATTGAATAAATCCTCTAAGGAATGCAAAATGAGTGAAATGAACAAGTCACAGGCACTGGGGGGAACTCAGGGAAGAGGCATGGAGATGGCCATGGCCATCCTATTTCAAATTCATAAGAAAAAGGGTAAGAAAAATTCAATTCTGGACTGATATCGCTCAGCGGTCTGCTAATATCGCTGAGCGACAGCAGCCTACACAATAAATACACAATTATTATTTCAGGTATCTCTCAGCGAAAATTAATGAATCGCTCAGCGGTAGGTGCCTGAATTAAAGACTGCATTAATTGCCCACCAACCGCTCAGCGCTGAGCACATTATCGCTCAGCGATGATGGTCCCAGAACTTAAAACGATGGCCCTTCGACATGGGGCCTCATTCAAACAAAAAACACACACACAGTCCCTCTCTTTCCCTCTCCCCTGCGCTGTGCGACGTCCTTCCTCTCTCTTTCTTCGCGCTACCGCTCTCGTTTTTGTCCTCCCCCATCATCATCATCATCATCAACATCATGTACGTTTCTCTCTCTCCCTTTCTTTATCTGTTTCTCTCTCTGCTTCAAGTTTCTTTCTCTCGTTCTGTCTCTGTTTTTCATTTAATCCGAACCCTAGCATCCCCATTGAAAAATTGTGTAAATTAATTGGACTCGTGATTGATGAACATGCATGATTGGCATCTGTTTGTGAGAGATTAAGGAGTTGTCATTTCTAATTTTTGGGGGTTCTGGAACCCTAGAAACCGAATTTGGGGATTTTTGCAAATTTCCCCTTTTGTGTGATGTGTTAATGCTTGTCTTGGATGTGCTTGGAATGATTGAGTGTTTCTCTGTTTTCTTCCTCGGATTCATGTTCTCTCTCTCTGTTTTTTGCTGAACAACTTTGCTTGCATATGTTGTGGCTGCTTAGCATGTTGGCTCTCATGTTTGTTTCCCATGAACTTAAGCATTGTTAGAACAATAAAGCATACATAGTTCATTCAGGAATATTTTGAATATAATGGGTAACTTGGATTATGACCACTGATTACTGATTTTGGGCATTTTTGTTCATTTAGGAAAAATTGCTAAAATCTGATCTCTACTTGTGCTCTATTGTTAAAACTCGAGTTTTTGGAAATTTTGTTATAAGTTTTTAGCAATTAGTCCTGAATGTGTGATCATTGGTGCTTGGATCTTCATATTTTTGCAAAGAGTTTTCTCTACTCTTTGATCTAATTTGGGGTTTACCATGGATTACATCATTGTGAGACAAATGGTATTTTTCTCTATGTTAGCCTTATACTCCTTACCATTCTGGTTCCCCAAATTGTGTATGTAATGCATTTTGAAATGTGAAGGACCTGCCCATATAATTGCTCCCTATTCTTTTGTTTATATGAACTTTACCTTGAATTAACCTTGCCACATAATTGTCTAAGGTTTACTTATTTTGAAGTTATCCACTATGATAACTGTGGCAACTCATTTAATGACTTAAGGGATTTTTGGGTTAATCATGTAACATTTATGCCAATCTTTGTTAAGTCTGCAAATTTTGCTCTAGATTCAACTTTTGACAAAGCATTGGGGAATTTTAATTTGCTAAGGGAACCAACACTAATGTTTATGCTCTGAATATGCTATTGTTAGGGAACTTTTTCCTATGGTACCATTGCTTGCATAAAACATTTGCTTAATATGGGTTAAATAAATTTTCCTGGATTGCTTTAAGTTTATATATATTTCAACATCATCCCTAAATATCACTTCAGGTTACAGGATTAACTCTGGGTATAAATACTTGGTAAATTATTGTCTGAAATTGGAAATTTTATTTTGCAGGCCTCGAATTAAGCAAAAGGCGAAGAAGGTTCGCACCTCAGAAGCTGAGTCCTCGCAATCGTATGATGATCAGAGATTCGTTTTTGCCACCGCCGAGACCCTCTACCGCCGACTACAAAATTAGACTATCATACCCAAGCGGCTGGTGACGTTATCAGATGACCAATTTCCTGAATTCCGCGACGAACTCATTCGACGGCATTGGGAAATTGTGGCAGAGCCTCGAAAATATTACCACGCGGAGATGGTGCGCGAATTTTATGCTAACGCATGTTCTTCGGCAGAAGCGTTAGCTGATCGGTATTCTGTAGTGCGAGGCAGGCACGTGGCCTTCGACCGGGCCACGATTGATCTCTACCTGGGAGAGCCTGGAGATGATGCCGAGCCCTGTCAGTATCAACTGAGGGCAAATGAGGATGCCTTTGACGATGAAGAGGTGAAGCGAACATTGATTCTACCTGGCATTCCTCCTGAAGCAATTGGAAGCAATGTGAAGCGATTTTGTATGCGTCGTCTGGCGGTGATTTGGACCTCGTTCCTTCTCTGGAACGTGTGTCCAAATCCTCACGTATCAAATCTTTCGGCATACAAGTGCCGCCTGCTATGGACGATTCTACAAGGGTATCATGTCGATGTCGCCCAGCTAATGTCCTCGGCTATCACTGAGGCCATAGAGAGAAAGGCGATGACCATGGTTCACCCCGCACTTATTACAGCCTTATGCACGTCAGCAGGCGCTTATGGGCTGGAGGATACCCAACCGTAGATTGAACTCAAGGAGTTCAATGCGGTGTATATCAATACACACTGCATTGAACGTGCCTTGAGTTTTGCCCTTCAGAAGCTCCATATCCAGCCGGCTCCACCGAACGAGCCAGCCCAGGACATGCCCGATGCACCCCATCAAGAGCTACCGGACTCTCCACCACCTTCCACCACCCAGAACGGTCCTGACTTTGCCTCTATCCATGCACGATTAGATCTCATGCAGGCCGAGCTCGCCGATCAGCGCCAGCAGCTGCAGCTTCAGAGGCAGCAGCAGTATACCACCTACTCCGCCCTCCATGGCATGTATAGCAGTTTTTACAGCATTTTTGGGGGACAGCCGGGGTATGCTGGGCCCACCCCCACTGGTTTTGCCCAACAGTATCCATGGCTCGAGGACCGGCCACGATCCCAGGAGGGGGGAGCCACTCATGGAGGATCACAGGCCACTCATGGAGTCTCGGACGACCGAGCATCGCATGGGGGACTATCTCAGGCCGGAGCTTCGCATGGCCCAACATATCATACGGTCGTGGCATCTGGTGGCACGGTGATTCTGGAGACGGATGATATGGAGGTGGAGTCACAGCACAGAGGTGCAGGAGGAGCTCACTCTGGAGATACGGTGCCCGAAGAGTCAGAGTAGATGGAGAGAGAGACGGCAGCAAACTCTTTACTCAGTGACATTTTATTATTTTCTGTGTTGCTGCCAGTCTTTTATTTATTATCGTTCGTTATTACTTTTTTGCTTTTTGTTTGTTTAGTTACTTTTTGTTAAATATTTAGTTCTTGCTCTTATATAGGATATATATATATATATATATATATATATATATATTTTAGTATGCATGGGTTGAAAAAGGATGTGTTTGCCGCAAAAGTAAACTGGTTTAAACACAAATTTTTGCAAAAGGGTAAACATGAACAAATTAATTAATTAATGAAGTAGGTAAAATAAAATATGAACCAAGCATAGAAAGGGTGAAGGAAACTTAGGATTTCTATAACTTAAGAGATGTATAGTTGTTGAGAAAACTCTGGCATAATTTAATACTGTTAATCAAGGACATAAACCTAAACCCAAGTGAGGAAGTGTGGACCAAACACTGTGAGAAAAGAGAGCATCACCACTGGTTATAAAGCTGGATTTGTTTGAGTTTCTAACATTTGTCCATTGCATGGGGAAGCTAGGAAATGATCAAGGCATTTATTGAGCTTAGTTGACCTAAAACACTTAGCCTTATACACAAAACCTTGAATAGGGAAACCTTTTTGCTACCTCCTTGAGCCTTAGTAAATTTCTTTCTTCACCTAAAAGCAATAGAACTCCATAATTAAGAGAGCAAATCATGGAGAGGAAAGAAAAATATAAGTTGGGGGGAGAAAGACAAAACGGAAAATTTCCATGTTCAAGAAAGAAAAGCTAAGTGAGCAAAGAAGTTCGAAGGAAAGGAAAGAAAAATCAATAATTTTAAAAATCAAGGGTGAAAAAGTATCCAAGGAAAAGAAAAAGAATAAGAAAAGAGAATGAAGGAAAAGAAAAATTCCTCTATGCTCTCTTGGTTATAATTATTTTCTTATCCAGAAAAACCAAGTTTTCTTTGAAGCCCAGCCACATTACAACCCTTGAAAGACCTTAGTGATCCTTGATTAACCATGCAACTGTTACAATGACTGAAACAGGTAACAAATCTGAGCTGATGTAATTCAGTAGGTGATGATGAGTGAAACACTTACCCTTATATGCCATTCTTGCAGATTGAGTGCTTAAATGATAATGTCCTTGGTTTAACAATAAAGGATTGTGCTAGTTGCATTCTTGAACAAAGATTGCATCTTTTCTGTTATATTTATTCTCTTGTGAACAACATCTATCTTGCTTGGTGAAATATTTTAAACCATTACTTCGTTTACCAAAGAGAAATATTGTTCATGTTTGATCCCTTTTCTTTGTTCAGAAAAATGCTTTATGAAACCAATACCATTTGTTTGAGGACAAACAAAAGTCTTAAGTTGGGGGGAGTTGATAAGTGCCAAATTGTGATAAAATGCTAGAAGATAATTGGCACTTATCTTGCTAAATCAGTATAAAACAGTTACAATAAATCTAAATCAATACAAGTTTTATACAATAAATCAAAAGACAGTTAATGGCTTGAATTTGTGTAATTATTGCAGGAAAACAACAAGAAAGGAAAGGAAAGGAAACCATGCAATTGTTACAATGGACAAAGCAAGAAGACAAAGTACAGAAAAAGAAGACTCGCTCAGCGCAAACACAATAATCGCTCAGCGATACGCATACACATCGCTCAGTGAATAATCATTACTCGCTGAGCGATTGTACTTGCCCAAGCCACTTGCAGGCGGTGCATTTATGGCGCCAGCTAAGAGCCAGCCGCCACTGTTGACAAGCCGCCGCGAATCTGTCAGAAGATAAGCCACTTGCAAGCCATTTAGAGAGAGTGCTCAGCGATGATGTACAGATTGCTCAGCAAAGCAATGATTACTCGCTGAGCGATGGTACCCTGTCGCTGAGCGAAGATGCCATTCCGGGGCCTATAAATAGAGGGCTCCCCTGCAGCTTAAGGGGCATCCCTTTGCCATCCATTTCACTTCTTCCACTCATTTCCATTCACTCTATATTTTAGTTAAGTTAGGTTTAGAAAGGTAGCTAGGATTTAGAAGAATTCCTATAAGGAATTGCTACCAAAATTGCTACGATTGGAGTCGTGGTGAACGTGTGGAGACAACTCACCACTCCTCTTCAATCCACATTTGTACTAAATCCTAGTAAGCTTGTTTTTACTTGTAGTTATGTCTAGCTAAACTTTCTTGTTGTTGGGATTTAATGTGCGTTGTTTCTTAAATATAACCGCTCCTATTATGTTTATGATTCTATGACGTTCTTATGATTTTAATGATTGATCTTGTGCTTAATGCTAGCTTTGGTAGTGTTGTGATGCTTAACTTGAGACTTGCTAGTATGGACAGAAGTTATGCTTGTTAAGTTAAAAACCAAGTTAAGAATAAAAATATTATGTGAAGTTTGATTTTATGCTTAAACATTGCGAACGGAAGTTGCAATTGTCGAGCTTGACCTAGATCAATTCATTTAGTTCTTAATTGCCATAACTGGAAGCTAAGAACTAATCGTGTTAAACACCCGCATTAACATCAAGTTACTTTGCTAAGTTTGTGCAAGACATTTGACGACTTAATAAGGTACTTGTGATCTTAACATGTTTGAGAAAAGATGATTAAGTTAAGAACTGGTGGCGATAAAATCAAAAGACGCATAGGTCATATTCATAAAATTTAAGGTTGCATTTAGAAACATTGTCACTGAAAATCCCAACACCTTTCTCACCTTGCTTAACTAAACATCACAATTGCTTTATCTTTTACTTTGTCTACAAATTATCATTCTTAGTTTTAGACAAGAAACCAACCATTTTCATAAAGCTTAAAATAACAACAAGTCGGTCGTTTCATAACACACAATCCCTGAGGAGACGATTATACCCGACTATACTGCAATCGGATCCCTTGAGGATCTGAAAGCTGTAGAAAGGTTATATTAATTAAACACGAGGGCAAACCATTGCGAAAAAAGCTTTCATCAGGAAGCAAATCTGTCAAAAGAGGAAAAGTTAGGTCCATAATATTCCAAGATTATTCTTTAGTACAAAAAGGGAAAATATGGTTGTGGTGCCCAAAATCCATGGTTAAATATTTGAAGCAAACACAGTCCATAAAAGTGAAGGGGTCCAACGTATAGGTCTCAAATTGAGAAAGAAATTGGCAAGCCTCTTGAGTAAAAACAAAAAGGAAGCAAGACATAAATGTTTTTAGAGAAAGGAATCAAATATTTTGGGAAGGAACAATTATATCATACAGCAGCAATAGAAAGTGTAAGACAAGGATGAGCAAAAAGGAAGCTGATGGTAGCAGGAAAGAAAAATATAAATAAGGAAGAAAGTGATATAAATTAAGAGTTGACAATGACATATAGATGGAAAGTATCATTGGAAAAGCATATCTTTGCCTCAGTCAACAAGAAAAGGAAAAGGAAATATATAGCTGTCAAGTACAACACTTAAGGAAATGTTCTTTCCCTAACAGAAGTCGTGATATAGTCTACAAATTTACTAAAAGAAAAGGAAGGGAATAAAACAAAAAGGAAAGCAATATTCGTGGGTCAAGGAAGCTTGAGTCACGTTTTACAAGAAAGGAAATAAGGAAGAGTAAATGCTATCAAGGACATGAATGGAGGAAATCAAATTTCCTTGA
>QANU01045572.1:40085-73724 GCA_003254905.1 Nissolia schottii | reverse complement strand
CTCTTGAGTAAAAACAAAAAGGAAGCAAGACATAAATGTTTTTAGAGAAAGGAATCAAATATTTTGGGAAGGAACAATTATATCTTACAGCAGCAATAGAAAGTGTAAGACAAGGATGAGCAAAAAGGAAGCTGATGGTAGCAGGAAAGAAAAATATAAATAAGGAAGAAAGTGATATAAATTAAGAGTTGACAATGACATATAGATGGAAAGTATCATTGGAAAAGCATATCTTTGCCTCAGTCAACAAGAAAAGGAAAAGGAAATATATAGCTGTCAAGTACAACACTTAAGGAAATGTTCTTTCCCTAACAGAAGTCGTGATATAGTCTACAAATTTACTAAAAGAAAAGGAAGGGAATAAAACAAAAAGGAAAGCAATATTCGTGGGTCAAGGAAGCTTGAGTCACGTTTTACAAGAAAGGAAATAAGGAAGAGTAAATGCTATCAAGGACATGAATGGAGGAAATCAAATTTCCTTGACAGAATGATATGCTGTTGAATATAGAAGAAATGAAATTGAAAAGGGAAAGAAGAAAAATGAACAGTAGACACGTTGGGAAGCAAAAATCAAGCATGGTAACTTCACATAATGCAGCTACAGTTGAGTCAAATAGAATAGAACAAAAAGGAAAGCTATCCTTATGGCCAAAGAAATATAAAATCATGGGAAAGGCCAGCAAAAAAAAAAATAAAACGTGAAAGAAGAAAGAAATTGAAAAGCAAAATTCATGGAAAAAGGAGCAAGAAACATGTTCTTCTTGCAACAGTCAAAAGGACCAAATTGAAGCACATGTGCAAAAGCCTTCTTAAGTGGGCATCAACGAAAAATGAGTTGATTGAAGACAGAAGAAGAAAGAACACGAGTTATTTCAAGAAGGAATCATGGAAGAATGGCAAAAATAAAGGAGATGATCTTGAGCTTCAATATTCCAAGGATCAAGTATAAATGGGAGTGTCTTCACCATTCTAAAAACACACAAGACATAAGAGAAAAATGAGAGAAAAAGATCACCATTGAAATACATCCTCAAGAGCTCCACCTACAAACCTCTCATATTTTGAATATGTTATTTTCAATTCTTTGATTTGGTATTTTGGTATTTTATTGCTTGGTGAGAAAATTGGTTATTTGAGAGTTTGTTTTAGGGCGAGCAATAGAGAGCTTGAGAGAAAGATTTTCAGTTCAAGTCTCTCTATCTTGTGAGTTCTTGAGAAGAACTATTGGTGCTTGTAAGTTTTTGTGAAAGAAAAACAGATTTTGGCGATTGAAGAACTGGACGTAGATTCCTGACTAAGAATCAAACCAGTATAAATATTGTGTTTGTTTTTCTTCTTCTCTCCACTATTTACATTTCCTATCGTTTAAAAGAAAATCTGTTTTTCGTTTTCAAAATTTTGGTTTTTCAGAAAACTTGTCTCCCTGAATACAAGGAGATATCTCCTAAATTTTTTAGGAGACAACTTTCAAAGAAAGGTTAATTTTTTTTAAAGCAAAAGACTTTGCTTAGATTCAACCCCCCCTCTCTAAGCAGCACAAAACCATCTTTCAGCTTTTAAGGTTTTTATTTCATTTTGTAGATCTTTTACTGAGATTTGTTCTTTGGGTTTTTTAAATCTATTGATTACCTCATTCATATCTATTGGAATAATTTGAACTTGTTGTTGTTCCTGTTTTTTAACTAGTTTGCCTAATTGTTGAATGAACTCGGTTTTTAATGGTGAATTTTCCATTTTATCTATTATTGAAATTAATGTTGAAGTTTGTTCTGCATCTAAGACATTTATTTTCTTGATGCAGTCTGCACAAGGACACAGGCCAGGGCCTAAACAATTTTCATCGTCAGAAGATTCTTCCGAAGATGAAGAGCTTTATTCAAGTTGGTGTAGCTCGTACTGCTCATCTTGATCACTTAATTCGGATATTGAGCTTGAGTCCGACAGTTCGGGCTCAGAATTTATTAGAATATTGATTAAACTTTTCTTTAATTCTTCATTTACTTTTAGTTCGTTAAGTTTTTGTTGAGTTGTACATTTATTGGCATAATGGCCAGGCTTGCCACATTTGCAACAAACGTTATCTTTTTTCTTTCTCTTTTGATATTTAGGTGATGACCTTTTCTCGTAAGGTTTAGACTGATATTGAGAAGGCGGTGTTGATTTATTGAATGGTTTTCTTTTATAAGGTTAGGATGCTTTTTGTTTTCTTTTAAAGGCATCACTTGGTGCTCTTAAAAGGGTTACCCCATATTGAGGGAAAAAGGTGCCAAGTTCCCTTTTATTCATTGTTGATTCTTTTCGCATTTTATTTTGAAGTCTAAAGTCAGTACAAACCTGAATTCTAGTCTCTACTATTACAGTGTGTATTTGACCATAAGTTAGGTTATCATAAACAAGGGTTCCTCCTTGGAGTGTTTAAAGATTAAGTTTTACTTTTTCTGCGAAGAGTTTTAGAAGACCAGAGACAAATTTCTTTTTCCAAAATCCCGCCGAGCCATCTTCTCTAAGGGTTACCTTAGACAAGAAGATGTCTTTGTACCAGCGGTAGTCAGACATTCTAGGGCAATATAGGTTTGCT
Source organism: Nissolia schottii (assembly GCA_003254905.1). Classification (NCBI taxonomy): domain Eukaryota; kingdom Viridiplantae; phylum Streptophyta; class Magnoliopsida; order Fabales; family Fabaceae; genus Nissolia; species Nissolia schottii. The sequence continues at coordinate 71,146 of QANU01045572.1, read as the reverse complement.
AACTGTCCTGCAACTCGTTCTTTGAACATGGTTGGGTCCCCAATAAAATTTTTCATTATTGAGTATATTAAGGTGGCGACGGCATCCTGCTCGCCTCCTTCGGATTTAACGACGTTGAGGATGGTTGCTCTATCTTGGGCGGTAAGCAAGTTATCCCACCATCTTTTTAGCTGACCAGTAAAGCCTTGAATTAAGGCATTAGTGAAACACCCTAGCTAACTGTTTACCCGTACGTAGTAAACAAAGCTCACTAGGTTGTTGTCTACTTGGTCAGAATACCTTAGTCCATATTTATCTTTCGAAAATAGTGGCTTAAGAAAATAAGGACCGATTTTAAACTTTTCATTTACATTGCATAAATACTAAAATAGAGCCATGCGTCAGAATGAACAATATAACAAAGCATATAACTGTAAGATAGTAAAGCATTCAATACATATCCAGGTGGTCCATCAGACAAAGTCACATCATTGTATATATACAGTAAGTCAAATATACATCACATGTACATAACTAGAGTACTGAATACATAAGTCAGAATACATCATAGCAAAATACAAGGAATACTAGAATGCTACTCAGTATGCCCTTAGCAAAAATGTAAATATCTAGCTATCTCATAGCCGCTTATGGCTCAGCTGGCGGCTCATCTGCATCCTCAAAATAAGATTCATCTTCGGTACCTGAAGTCATAAAATAGTGGGGATGAGAACGGTAGGTTCTCAGTGGAAATAACTTTAGTTCCTGAGTCTCGTATCAGATTATGTCAGACTTTAGGCCGCTCAGAGATTTCTAAGTGAACATACATACTAAATTGTCCTACCATTTATTATCTGGCCTATCTGAACGGCTTTATCTACTTTACTATGTGACATGGGCACTACTCTTGCTTACTGCGTTCTCGTGCTGATTAACATTTCGTGAATATACATAACCGTCTCGAGCGTGCTCTTGACGGTACGGACATAACAGCAGAACTATACATCCAGAATAATCAAAAATGCATAACAGAATACACTCAGTACAACAGAATCATCAAAGTATGTCTAGCAGAGTCATTAGCATAAACATGGCAGAATCATCAGAATAAACATGCCTAACAGAATATACATGTGCATAACAGAATGTGACAGCATAAACCTGCATAACAGCATAACCGGCTTTGGAATAGGTGTTATTCCCACCATAGTAATGTCCTCTGTTGACATTAGTATGACGGAATAACCTCACACCCTCAGTGTAGGCCGACACTATCTAGACCTTCCTGCGGTGGGCTTCCACCTGCCGTGTGTCCCCTTGGGACCCCTCGACAGTGGGCGGATATTGTACCCCCACCTAAGCTTGCCCCCTTTCGACAATGCATAGGCGTGGTAACCGCACACTTCCAGGTATGCCATATCGACACCACCTGTGGTGGGCTTCCACATTCAGGGTGCCTTGACCTCCTGAAGTGGGATCATAAGTTGGCTCACGTGATCACGGCCTTTTCAGCATGTGGCATACAGCCGTTATCAGCATTGGGCATTTGCCCTTGTTCAGCATTGGGCATTGGCCCGTTTTCAGCATTGGGCATTGGCCCTTTTCAGCATTTCAGCATTTCTGTACCTGCAGCATGGCATACTTGTGCCCTAGGGTTCATTTCAGAATCTTTATTTATCTCAGAGTTAATTCTAATGTCTTTAAACTAGGTGTATCATGAATGCATGAAATGCTACAGATTTTATCATAAACTACTGATAACATGCATGTTCGGTCCGTTTTCGTTACATACAGCATGTACATTCATACAGTTCAGCTGTCAATCACAGATATAGCACTAAATACTAGACTATGAGCCTCAAGAGGGTGCCATAAGTTTTTCCTAGTCTCAAGCCGCTTAGCGAAGACTGATGTTCGCTCAGCGGTTTGAGCCTTCGCGCTCAGCGATAGAGGTTGTATCGCTCAGCGGCACTGACCACATTGCTCAGCGGCTGCCACTTTCTCGAATTTTCTCCACCGCCCCTGTGCGAGACATGGAAACCGAATTCCTCTTATCTTCCATTTTTCTCTCCTTGCTTCCCATGGCACCTTGATAAGTCAATTTTATACCCTAAGTTATTACTCTATAAGTGAGCAAATGCATACTAAAATGTGTAGGTTTAATACTTAATCAATACGTTTTTACACATTGTCCTCTTTTGAGAGAAATTAAGGAAAACGGCAAAATAAGGTATTAATTCTCTTCGAATGTAATATTTCTTTTGTAGATTTTCTATTTTGAATTACAGGGAATGAATGTCTAGGAGGATCAATGAAGATGTGAAGAGAAGATTTGGACCAATGAATGCAAGATCAAATTCAAATCCAACAAGATTTGGTTAAAAGATGAGCCGAGAATTCCTGACACTGACTTTGCCATTGATTTTGAGCCATGATAGAGATTGAATCACGATTTGATGTCAACTACAAAGTTGTAGCTCTATCTCTTAGCTTTAAGTGGAAATTTGAATCACCTCAATCGGAGGTCTGTAGCTGAAGATATCGCAGTTTTACTGACTGCTGTGCAAGTCAGTCCGCTGAGCGGGATTACCAATCCGCTGAGCGGACCAGCTTCCAGACCACTGAGCGGCGGCACTAAACCGCTGAGTGATTTCCCCCCTAAAAACACCTATAAATAGGTGGCCAAGGCACCCCTTTACTCTTTCATTCTCTTCATTTACTCTTTCTTGCTTTTCATTTGTTTTAATCTTCCATTGCTATTTACATTCTTCCGTTTCTTTATTTACTTCTTTGTTTCTCTTTCCTTACTTTAAGTTTATTTACTCTTTCCATTTCCTTTTCCTTTACTTTTATCTTTCATTTATTTCTTTCTATTTTCCTTTACTCTTGCCTTATTATTTACTTTTCCTATTGTCATTTATTTTTCCTTTCTCTTTATCTACTCTTTCTTTCTCTTTATTTACTTTGAGTTTTAATCCTCCAACCATGGAGGAGTAGTTTCTTAATATCTTGCATGCGGTAACTCAAGATTAAGATTAATTTGAGGTCTTGTGCCTAAAGAATATTCATGACTCGTTCCACCCTTAACTAATGACATAGCGATTGCATGTTAATGGTTAAGGTTAAATCTAAGTTAATGAATCTTGACGATTGTAAGATTTATTAAACTATGATTAAGGAACTTTTGGAGAACTAATCAGATCTGATTAGGTTGTGCAATTGGTACTTAATTAATATGGGTTTTAATGCTGAGATCTTGGTTTTAATACCTATATTAACAAATGCTTAAGGAATTGACGATCGTAGTTTCTTAAGTAAATTGCATATTAGTTACAGATCTCAACTAATAAACAACATCTCCTTTCATGAATAATTAACTAAGAACCGATGAGAATTAATCCTTAATCTTGAACCGCCGTATGCAGGATATTGTCTTTATCATTACTGTTTTACTCTCGTTATAATTACTTTCAAATTCATCAAACAAAACCCCCCCGATTTACTTAACTATTGATTTGGTTCTAAATTGCTTCCTTGAGAGACGACCCAGGTTAACCCCCTTTACTACGTTCTCGGGGTTTTCTTGGTTTATAAATTATTATTTGGCCGCGCACTAAAATCTAACGACGTTTTGGTGAGCGTCACACCTGCTTGAGTTTCATACACCATCCAAGCACAATAATCCTATCTAATCCAGGTCACAAGACCCTTCAGAATTATCTTCCTAAGCCTAGCATCATTTCTAGCATATATGTTCATATAATCAAAGAATCATCAAACATGCACACAATCACATAAACACTCATCCACCATCAAAGAGGTGAGGAACTAGAGTTACCCACTTTCTCAAGAGCTTGTTGATGCTAGAGAGAAGAGGAAATCAAGCCTTGCTTGCTTGTTTGAAGTCTTCTTGACCTAAAATGAAACCTTTGCATAATTAGGGCAAACCTAGGTTATGGAAGCTTGGCTTTTCACCAAGGGATGAAAAACTCACCAACTACTCTTGATTGTCTTCCTTATGGACTTAGGAGTGAATTACAGTGATGAAGGCAAAGGATGATGATTGAACTTGGTGGAGTTTTGGGAGCTTTAGGTCTTAGGAGCTTAGAAAAAGAAAATGGAACTTTGGTGCATGTATGTGTGTGTCTTCGGCTTGAGGAGGCTGGCCGTGGGTTTTAGTGGCCCTTGGTCATCTATTCATAATTCTATTTCCTCCCGGTGTGGTTTAGGTCAGGTTCGCTCATTAACTATTTATGTACGGAAGTCCTAAAAATATTCCGGACATACCGTTGTCACCTATTAATTTTCCTTGTTAATATTAAATTCTTTATTGGAATATTCTTGAATTTATTTTCATATCAATGTATTTTACAGACTCTTATTGAGTCACAATTAAATTCTAATAATACCTAATGTCGACCCGAACGTCATCGGACGCCACGAGATCGCGGAATTATTATTTTGAACTAATATTGCAGAGATAAAATTGATATTTGAATTTTATTTTATTTTTATCTCGCCTTTTCCTTATCATTATATTTTTAATTCTGTCGTATGGAACATTTTAAATGAAGGGAAAAGTCGGGTTGTTACAATTAGCAGCCTGTTTATTGTCATTGCCTTTAGTGAGTTAGGCATTGGCACACATAGACATCTGGCAAGTCAAATCTAAGATTTGTTGTTCTGTCATTCCGTCTAAGTTCCATTCTACCAAGTCTACACCACTATAGGAAGTTTGGACCAATTGAGAACGTTCCTCAAACTGCACATCAAGATATGTAGGTCGAGGATAATAATTTCTCAATTTGGGATATTGATATTTCTTTTGAGTTAATTTATTAATTTCTTGATTTTCAGTGTTAATCATATTGATGAATTGGTTAAATTTTAAGTTTTCTAAAGTTTTTTCTGATTTCTTCCACCTTTTGATCGGTGTCAGAAGACAGTTTTATGGATTCTGAGTCTTTTGAATAACTTCCTATTTTATAAATAGGGGTTTCTTTAGATTTCGAACTGCTAGGAATGTCTGTCTTACATTCTATCCGGGTTAGCTGTTTTGACATTACTCCTAACATGGTGTTAGAGTAATTTAGCTGTTGATGAATTCCTTTAAAATCTGCTTTACTTAAAGGTTGTTCTTCCTTAAGTATAGTTTTAAAGGGTACTGCTTCTATTTCGATTTTTGAATTTTGCAACTTTATTCCCTCTGTTGGAGGGTACTCAAACTCTATAGTAGAACCATTGAGTAGCTTCCAAGTTGTTACTTGTAACAAAGTAATAGTAATGAACCTTACCAGAGCCTACTGGCTTTGATACTAGAAGTGGCGGAAGCTAAAATTCAAAGTCTAAGGTAGAGGGACTAGGACTATAGTCATCATCCTAGAGTCTGTATTTGAATAACTTATGTTGTTAGGATCAATAAAAGCGTTAGGCTAGAAGAATAAAGGATCTCTAGCTCTAGCAAGACCAAGAAACCAGAGAGTATTGTGATGATCTGAATCGTGATAAAATAAAGGACCAGCTTCGTAAAAAACACAAAAATGTTGAGTTTCAGAGTTATAGAAAAATTGAACAATGCAATAGTAGAAATATAATCAGAAAATTATAGTGGACAGTTTTATTAAATCGTTGATTGCAGAAGTTAATATAATGCGAGCGAAAATTGAAAACATGAAAACTTACAATGATAGTTGATCTAAAAGCCTTTTGATTTTTTTCTTCAACGAGTTGGCTCATACAAAGGTTAAGAGAGATCAGAGTGAGTTGCTAAGTGGTTTTTCGCTCTGTCCCTTACTGAGAAGCGAGACCCAATTTATAGGCGATTGGGTTTAGTACATAACAAATTTACAATAGTGAAAAGAAACATAATGATTACATCTTTTGAAAAAGAAAAAGTGATTGAATAGTAAAAGTACAATTATTGTAAACTTTACGTCGCGTCTTCTTTTTTAGATTCCGCGTGCTTCTGAATAGGGTCTTGAACAGTTTTGTATATATATTATTTTATTATATATATATATATAATATTTTATTACATACGTATAATGTAACATCCCGAATTTTTCCCTTACAAAGATTTCGTGTATTAAATAAATGTGGGTCAATTATTAAGACTGGAAAATGAAATTATTGAATTTCATCCTTAAAAATACCAATCAAAATAGTGATTTCGCGATCTTGCGGGATTTCACGAGATTCGGGGTGATTTTCATCATCATCGGGGATCTAATTATGACTCAAAGGAGTCTGTAAAATACATTAATATAAAAATAAATTCAAGAATGCCTCGACAAAAATTTTCTCTTCATGTCTACCGATTCAAAAACTCGTTTCGAGGTGGGCATTCCGACCACCACTGTCTATGTGAATTTATGTGATATTTTATGTGTAGTTTTCGAAAAATAATTAAAGAAATATTTTGTAGAAATTATAGAGTAGGTACTGTGAAAATTATGTTAGAAATATGTGAAGATAGGAAAATATAGTTGTAATAGTTGATATCATGCCAAAGTAAATATTTACGAAGTTACTGTAACCACTTTGACGCCAAAGGCTTCACTGCAACGGTCGATAGTTCATGATCCGAACCAAGCCTCTAGTTCTACCTAGACGGAGACTAGCTCAACATCTGTAAGACAACAAGAATTAAAAATTGCAGAAATAGAAAATTCTTTTCATAACTGGTCAATACCCAAATTAAAATCAACCGAGATTTATAAGTCTACATCCATATTCAATACAGCTTACGAAGAAATCCATATGATAGAACAAAACTACCCAGGAACGAGAGTAGATCAAACCATAGATCTCCTTAGCCAAGAAGATCTAGATCAACACATTAAAAGGGGATATAATTTCATACACTTAGGATTTGTTCAATTAGCCATAAAACCAAACTACCGTATAGGAGTTAGCCTACCCATAGTAACCATGCTAAGGGATTTGAGGCTAGTAAAGTTTCAAGACTCATTAATAGCAACTATGGAAAGTAACCTCCATCCAGGACATGCCATCTTTAATTGTTATCGTAACTTTTCAATGAATCTTAATAACGAGTATACATCAACAACCTTAAAATTAATTGTTAAAACCCCTCCAGGAAATGTAAAACCTGATCGAGGAGCTTTTCAAATAATTTTAGGGTCTATTACAAAGTCACCAAAATTGATTACGGGTATAGAGCTCTTAGGTCCTCTAGCCGTAATAAAATAATAATTATAGAAGCTAACCTATCAAAATCAAAAATTCAAACTCCTAAAAGATTATCTCATCAAGAAGCACTTCAACATATGCCAGAAGAATGGGTATTTGAAGATGCTACTGAAGAGCCAGAAATATATAATACTCAAGTACGGGAAATTATAGAAGAAGGTTCTACTGTAAGATTAAGAATGAATCGATCATCATTTGTAAGAATAGGAACCCCTAGTGTTCATTCTAGGATGGAATCTACAAGATTCTCTGTAGACAACTCAGAGATCTCAGGATTAAGACATCCTACTCCTAAGGTAACCCAATCGATATATCAAGATAATAATACAGAATCTCCTCAATATTCACCAACTACTACACAAATGATTAATACTATAACTAAAGATACAACTTTTTCAGATTGATAAAGAATGGATTAGGCAGGACTTTTTCCATTGGTTTAATCAACACTATATAAAGGAAATAAACCCTTTAGAAAAAAGAGTAACTGCGTGGAAATTATTCAATGATTCTACTGTAGAATCTGAGTATCCTCCAACAGAAGGAATTAAAATTCAAAAATCTAAAATCGAAGTAGAAGTTGTACCCTTTAAAACAATACTTAAAGAAGATCAACCATTGAGTAAAGTAGATTTTAAGGGAGTTCATCAACAATTAAATTATTCTAACACCATGTTAGGAATTATGTCAAAACAATTAACTCGACTAGAATGTAATACAGACATTCCTAGTAGTTCAAAATCTAAAGCAACCCCTATCTATAAAATACGAAACTATTCGGAATCCATAAAATTATCTTCTGATATCGACCAAAAGGTAGAAGAAATTAGGAAAACATTAGAAAAGCTAAAATTCAATCAATCTATCAATACCATAAACACTGAAGAATAAGAGATTAATAAGTTAACTCAAAAGAAATATCAATACCCAAAATTGAGAAACTATTATCCTCGACCTACACACCCTGATGTACAGTTTGAGGAGCGTTCTCAATTAATTCAAACTTCCTATAATGGAGCTGACTTGGTAGAATGGAACTTAGATGGTATGGCAGAACAACAAATCTTAGATTTGACTTGCCAGATGTCTATGTGTGCCAATGCCTATCTCACTAAAGAAAATGACAATAAACATGTTGCTCAGGCCTTGAGCCAAGGCTTTACTGGTCAGCTAAAAGGATGGTGAGACAACCTTCTCACCCTTCACGATAAAGCAACCATCCTTAATGTCGTTAAACCCAAAGGAGGAGAGGAAGATGCTGTTGCCACCTTAATATATTCAATAATGAAAAATTTTATTGGTGATCTAACAATGTTTAAAGAACGAGTTGAAGGTCAGTTAGCAAACCTATACTGTCCTACAATGTTTGATTACCGCTGGTATAAAGACATCTTCCTATCTAAGGTAACCCTTAGAGAAGATGGCTCAGCGGGATTTTGGAAAGAGAAGTTTGTCTCTGGACTTCCAAAACTCTTCGCAGAAAAAGTAAAACTTAACATTCAAAACCTCCAAGGAGGAACTCTTAATTATGATATGTTAAACAAGGAAGTTCAATATCAAAGAATTGATCAACAATTAAAGTCTTCAAATATAGTTAAGGTCATTAACGAACTTCAAAAGAAAATTGAAGCTGAAATTTGTGATCTTAATCCCACAGCTTTTTGGCACCGTAAAAAATATGAAATATTATTACGATATATTGATGGCTTTGATGAGAAAAACATCCCTACCAAATCCCGTCCAATACAAATGAATACAGAATATATACAATATTGTAAAAAGGAACTTCACGAGTATTTGGATAAAGGCTTAATCTGCCCTTCCAAATCACCCTGGAGTTGTGCAGGATTTTATGTCATAAACGTCTCTAAGCAGGAACGAGGCGCTCCTCGACTAGTCATTAATTATAAACCTTTAAACAAAGTATTAAAGTGGATTAGGTACCCTTTGCCTAATAAAAATGATTTAATCAAAAGATTACATGATGCTACTGTGTTCTCCAAATTTGATATGAAATCTGGTTACTACCAAATTTCAGTCAGGGAGGAGGATAAGTACAAGACTGCATTTGTAGTCCCTTTTGGTCATTACGAATGGAACGTAATGCCGCAAGGGTTAAAAAATGCACCTAGCGAGTTTCAAAACATCATGAATGATATTTTTTATCCATACATGGACTTCACTATAGTATACCTAGATGCTGTCCTTGTATTTTCAAAAGGTGTTAATCAACATGTTCAACATTTAGAAACATTCATTACAATAATTAAAGAAAACGGCTTAGTAGTTTCCGCTAAGAAAATCAAGATTTTCCAAACCAAGGTTAGGTTCTTAGGATTTGAAATTTATCAAGGACCATAACTCTGATTCAAAGGTCATTGGAATTTACTTTAAAATTTCCTGATAAAATTACAGATAAAACCCAGTTGCAAAGATTTCTAGGGTGTTCGAACTATATAGTTGACTTCATTCCCAATATTAGAGTTATCTGTGCTCCTCTTTACAAGAGACTTAAAAAGAATCCGCCACCATGGGATGAAAGCATGTCTAGAATAGTTACCCAAGTTAAAGCTATAATCAAAACCCTTCTTTGCCTAGGAATACCAGATCCAGAAGCCAAACTTATAGTAGAGACTGATGCCTCTGAGTTAGGATATGGGGGTGTTCTCAAGCAAATATTACCAAATTCCAGTACTGAACAAATAGTTAGATATCATTCTGTTATCTGGCATTCTTCTCAACAAAAATACTCTACTGTCAAAAAAGAGATTTGGTCAATAGTTTTATGTGTTATGAAATTTCAAGATGATTTATTTAACAAGCGTTTTCTCATCAAAACCGATTGCAAAGCAGCCCCATCTATTTTACAAAAGGATGTTAAAAATTTAGTTTCGAAGCATATTTTTGCAAGATGGCAGTCGTTATTATCTTGTTTTGATTTTGAAATTTCACATATTAAAGGAGAGACAAACACATTACCGGACTTATGGAACCCCAATGGGTTCTGAAACTTCAAAATCAAGATCAAGAACCAGTAACCTTATGGGCAGTCCAAGCCCAAGTTCAATACCGAGTTCGATAAGGCCTTCTGGGCTTAGTTCAATACGTCCTATAGTCGGTCCAATCGGACACAAGGTAATAACAAGGTCATTACGTCCTTACTCAAATGTTATCAAGATTGCACCTTCCTCAAGCCAAAACCCCTTAGCCTCTAGTCAAAACAAATTTACTCCTCTTAACTACTACAACACCTTAACTGGCTCACCTAGCCGCCCTTCATAAGCTTTAATCGAACCTCAATACCAAGAAAAAGATGACCTACTTCCCATAGCCATAATAGAAAAAGAATGGCAAAAAAGGGCACCCAGAGACATTGCTCAAATACTGTTTCCTCCACCCTTTCAATACATTCCTCATACTTCTCTCAAAAATCGGTTATTCTATGAGTATATACTTGTTGACACTGAATCAATAGAGTTATCCCATAAAGAGGACCCCTCTGGTTCTATAGTTCATTCCAAGGTCAAGATTCTTAAGGTTTTATCCATCCAAGACCGGGGTCAAGAAGTACATAAACCCAAGACCTTTTCGTTAAATTTTAATCCTCCACAATACACCTATCATGAATATATAGAAGCATGGTACAACAACATTCATGGTTTCTTTGGTTTAAAAAGGGAATATCATTAAAACTTCCCAGATGGTTCCTACACTGGTTCAACCAAATGGGACCTATGTTATCCATATTTTCCAGTGAAGTTCAAAACAGTTATACCTATTTCAAAACTAATACTACTTTCGTGGGAGAATATCAATTTATCTCTTTCGTAGCAAGTCAAGCTATAACCTGGATCATGTCCTGGGATTATAGTAAGGTTAAGATTGCGGAAGATTCAGACTTGCTGATGCTGGTCAGATCAATACCTGTAAAATGGTGGTCAAAGTTCAATATTGATTTACTTAAAAAAGAAAAATTAGATCAATGGATCAAAATGTGTTTACAGGGACAAACCCCTGAAAACCCAATAAAAATCTCTGATCAAGACAAGAAATTTGCGGGCAAAAAAACCGGGTTAATGGCCGCCCTGGCCTCTGCAACATCCTCTCAAGATATTCAACAAACCTGGAAGAAGACATCCTTTGGCTCCGACTCGGAACCCGATGATGAGGCTTCCAGCTCATCAAATTATTTACAAGAAAATGAAGACAACTGTTATGGGATTCCTTTCCTGTAAAGTCATCATTAAAGGTACTCTGCCAACCCCCAATCAGAAGTGTCGGCAAAAGAAGACAAGAAGAAAAAGATACTGTTCAAGCACGCGGATTCAGAAAAAGAAGACATGACATAAAGATTGCAATAATTGTACTTTTTACTGTTTAATTACTTTTCTTTTTCAAAAGATATAATTATTATGCACTGTTTGAGAAGTTGTTTGTATTCAGCCCCAATGTTCTATAAATGGGGAGCTTTCTTTCATTAGAAGGACAGAGCGAAAAACACACTCTGATCTCTTTCTAAAATCTATGTATGAGCAAACTTGTTGATGAAAAGATCAAGAAAATTTTAGATTAACTATCTCTGTAAGTTTTTATGATTTTCTGTATCTGTAGTATTTTGATAGAAGAATACTTTAATCGCATCGAGCGATTACTTTCTTTACTTACAATATTTTGCCGTCTTTATTTTTATTATCAAATTGTTCAAAGTTTTGATAACACTTCCTGTCTCTTTGAAACCGCTCAACCCCTAATTGAGCTAGACTTAGAATACAATACTTTCTGGTTTTTAGGTTTATCTTCTTTCGTAAGATATCCCTTATTTTATTGGCCTAACGCCTTTTACAATCCAGACCTCCGTAATCCGTCAGAACTCCGTTCTGCTCCTTCTTCTCTGACCTATCCTTTCGCTTCTGCTTATGATCATGACCTTTTTAATGACTCAGTAGAAATCACTTTTTTTTTTATTTGCTTGGAATGGTGATTCATATCTAAAAATATTGAAGTCCTTGTTATCTGAATAATTCATATATTTATATGAAAAAAGATCATATTCATATTGTTTTTTTCTTTAATGAGTCTACTTCTTGGTTTTTGTAAAGAATTAATTGGGTTTTTTTCATATGAATCACATTTTTTAAAATCTTTTTTTGAGAGACACGACGTTCATGTACGGATCGCTAGTCGGTTTCATAACCGTAATCTGAGTCATTAAAAAGGTCATGATCATAATCAGAAGTGGAAGGATAGGTCGGAGAAGAAGAAGTAGAACAGAGTTCTGACGGATTATGAGGTTGAGGATAACGGAGGCTGGATTGTAAAAGGCGTTAGGCCAATAAAATAAGGGATATCTTGCGAAAGAAGGTAAACCTAAAAAATCATAAAGTATTGTATTCTAAGTCTAGCTCAATTAGGGGTTGAGCAGTTTCAAATAGACAGGAAGTGTTATCAAAACTTTGAACAATTTGATAATAAAAATAAAGACGACAAAATATTGTAAGTAAAGAAAGTAATCGCTCGATGCGATTAAATACTACAGATATAGAAAATCATAAAATCTTATAGAGATAGTTGATCTAAAATTTTCTTGATCTTTTCTTCAACAAGTTTGCTCATACACAGATTTTAGAAAGAGATCAGAGTGTGTTTTTCGCTCTGTCCTTCTAATGAAAGAGAGCTCCCCATTTATAAAACATTGGGGCTGAATACAAACAACTTCTTAATTAGTGCATAATAATTACATCTTTTGAAAAAGAAAAGTAATTAAACAGTAAAAAGTACAATTATTGCAATCTTTATGTCGCGTCTTCTTTTTCTAAATCCGCGTGCTTGAACAATATCTTTTTCTTCTTGTCTTCTTCTGCTGACACTTCTGATTGGGGGTTGGCAGAGTACCTTTAATGATGACTTTACAGGAAAGGAATCCTGTAACAGTCGTCTTCATTTTCTTGTAAATAATTTGATGAGCTGGAAGCCTCATCATCGGGTTCTGAGCCGAAGCCAAAGGATGTCTTCTTCCAGGTTTGTTGAATATCTTGAGAGGATGTTGCAGAGGCCAGGGCGGCCATTAATTGGGCCTTTTCGGCCGCAAATTTCTTGTCTTGATCAGAGATTTTTATTGGGTTTTCAGGGGTTTGTCCCTGTAACCACATTTTGATCCATTGATCAAAATTTTCTTTTTTAAGTAAATCAATGTTGAACTTTGACCACCATTTTACACGTATTGATCTGACCAGCATCAGCAAGTCTGACTCTTCCGCAATCTTAGCCTTACTATAATCCCATGACATGATCCAGGTTATAGCTTAACTTGCTACGAAAGAGATAAATTGATATTCTCCCACGAAAGTGGTATTAGTTTTGAAATAGGTATAACTGTTTTGAACTTCACTGGGAAATATGGATAACATAGGTCCCATTTGGTTGAGCCAGTGTAGGAACCATCTCGGAAATTTTAATGATATTCCCTTTTTAAACCAAAGAAACCATGAATGTTGATATGGTTTATAATAAAATGTGTTGTGTAACATCGCACTTTTTCCTTAGTAAGAATTTCACAGGAGAAATACCCATAGAAGCCCTTACACGGGTTAACAGGGTAGAAACTTAAACCCTTAAGGACGGACGTGTCTGTAGAGGATTTCCTGTTTAGTTTCTCAAAATTCCAATGACACTTAAAGAATCCCTTATGGCCCTTAGGATTGGATGGTAAGTCCAGACTGTCGGAAAAACGGAGTTCCGCTCAGTTTCGGATGATTCTGCAGACACTAGAACAACCCCATTTTGTCCCATTTAGCTGGTAAAATTGAGCAGAGAGCCCCGAGTCTCTGGAAACCGAACCGGTACTAGGGAAAAGTTTCAGACACCTTAGTCTAGTCCCAGACCCCATTGGGAAGGTCAGAAAGTAACGAAACCGCGAGCAGAACAACGGTCTGCGGTCACTGGGGCTCGATGACGTGTTAAAGGTATCTGTGAAAAATAATCCTCTGGATAAAAATTCACAAATGCCTTAAACCAATGATATTCCCATGTAGGGGGAAAATAGAAGATCGCGATGGTATAAGCAGAATATTTTTCGGACGACCGTGCGCGATGCACCGGCATTGCGAGCGATTAAAAACGAGCGAAACGGGACTGGGAGAAAGTCAAGAATGGGTAGCCCACGTGATTTAAATCAGATTTCTAGGAAAATAATAAAATATTCAATTACTATTCATTGATTTGACTCCTTAATTATCTTTTGAATTAATTAATTATAAAAGAAATTAAAAAAGGCAAAATTGTAATTATGCTTAGGGGCAAAAATGTAATTTTCAGGGGAATAATTTTGGCTATAAATAGCCATTCATTTTCAGAAATTTGAAGAGAGAAATTCTCCCTTGGAGGACTGCTCTCCCCCATCCTTCTTATCACCGAATCAGCCTCAAGAAAGTGGGTAACTCTAGTTTACTCACCTCTTGAATGGATGTATGTGTTTATGTGTGTGTGTGTATGTTTTGATGTTTGTATGCATGCTTAAGTAGTTTAGAACTTTGGTTAGGATAGGGAGATGATTCTGAAGGGTCCTGTGACCTGGACTAGATAGGACTTTGATGGTTGGAATATGCGTGAGAACCTCAAGAAGTGGCCATGAGAAAGGAGGAAGAGAAAAGAAAGAAAATCATGCACTCGGTTTCAGCCTCGCCTAGGTACCGCTGAGCGGCCCCAGGCGTCGCTGAGCGGAGTGCATAAGAAACATGTTTTTAACACGTGAACTCGAGGGCACTGAGCGGTCAAAAGGACCCGCTGAGTGGCCTGAAGGTCACCAAGGATGAGGATAAGGATGGAAAGATATTTTTGAAAACTGAGCCCGCTGAGCGAGATGAGTCACCGCTGAGCGATACAGCTCTTACCGTCGAGCGACGTGGCTCTGACCGTTGAGTGAGATGAGCTCATATCACTGAGCGAACAAGAGGTTCCGCTGAGCGGCCTGAGACCAGAAAGTTCCATGGAAGCTGTCTTGAGGCACATAGTCCAACAAATTATGATTTATATGATGTGTATGACTGAAGTACATGAGCTATGTGACATAATAAGTAGGATTTCATGCATAATATTTCTGGAAGTAATATGTTAGCATGCCATGCATCATGTTAAGGTACATTCAGAGGACTAGAAGTTAATCAAGTAATGAGTAAAGATTATAATGGAAATGAACTTAGGGAACAAGTCATGCCATGATATTTGCAAAGACATGAAAGAAAAGAAGAAATGTTATGAGAAAGAAAAGATGATATGATGAAAGAATATGAGAGAGAAAGAAAAGATGATGTTGCTGTCAGTAGGTGGCTGGCAGCGGGTTCACTTTCCTGTCGGTAGGTGGCTGGCAGGAGAGATGAATCGATTATGATGCACAACCTTCCTGTCGGTAGGTGGCTAGCAGGAAAGAGGTCACTTCCCTGTCTGCAGGTGGATAGCAGGGAAGGGGACGATGATTGTTGTTGGTAGGTGGCTGGCAACGGATTCACAGAGATGAATCAATTATGCTGATGATTGCTGTCGGTAGGTGGCTGGCAGCAGATTCACTTTCCTATAGGTAGGTGGCTTGCAGGAAAGATGAATCAAGTAAAGAAAAGAACATGAAAGCATGAAAACAAGAGAAAAGTATGAAAGAAAGAGGAAAGTAAAGAAAGAGTATAGTATAAAAGAAAGAAAGAAATATAGTATGTGACGTATGCTTGAATGTATGTAGGTATGTATGTCAGGTATGTAAAAATGTATGTATGGGAGTATGAATAAGTAAGAAGATAAGTAAATATGAAGAAGATAAGCAAATATGATGTAAGTACCGTTCAAGAGAACGCTCGAGACGGCTATGTAAGTATGCGGAGTAAAGTAACAAGCATGACAACTTAGTAAGCAAGAGTAGTTCCCCTATCACCTAGTAACGTAGATAAAGTTGTTCTGGACCTTAGGCCAGATAATAATCAGTAGGGATGCTAGTATACATGTTCACTTAGAAACACGTGAATGGCCTGGAGTATAATTAAATGAACTCGAGAGCGCAGAGCTACAGTTTTCCACGGAGAACATACCGTTCTCACCCCCACTACCTTATGACTCCAGGATAGCATGACGTGTACACCGAGATGGAGTAGGTAGCAGAAGACAAGCCAAATTGTTGACGTCAGAGGATCCTGAGGGAGCAACAGACAACAACTTATGCTTTATGTTTGGAACTAGCTTAAGGGATTTGATGTTCCCTTAGCATATATGTAAATTATATGTATTATGACTTGTATACTTGATGCTGTAATTATGTATTATTGATTGAATGTGCAATGGTGTTATGGACTGAATACTTGTAAGTTTATCTACTTCTCTTATAACATTTCCAGTACCGCTATTCTGTAGTTAATTATCGCTTAAGTCCGATGGGACTCTATCGCTTGTATCTTGGTATGTTTTCTTGAACACGCACGGCTCCTAGTTTCTGTAATAAAGGTAAAAGTTTTGAAAACGGTCTATATTTTGAATAAGAAATATTTGCCAAGCTAAAAGTAAGGGCTAGAAGTAACCCCACCAAAGCAGAAAACAACCTAGTGAGCATTGTTTACTACGTACGGGTAAACAGTTAGCTTGGGTGTTTCATGTTGTACCATGCTTCTATATAGTCATGATAGGTGTATTATGGAGGATTAAAATTTAACGAAAAGGTCTTGGGTTTATGTACTTCTTGATCCCAGTCTTGGATGGATAAAACCTTAAGAATCTTGACCTTGGAATGAACTATAGAACCAGAGGGGTCCTCTTTATGGGATAACTCTATTGATTCAGTGTCAACAAGTATGTACTCATAGAATAACCGATTTTTGAGAGGAGTATGAGGAATGTATTGAAAGGGTGGAGGAAACAGTATTTGGGCAATGTCTATGGGTGCCCTTTTTTGCCATTCTTTTTCTATTACGACTATGGGAAGTAGGTCATTTTTTTCTTGGTATTGAGGTTCGATTAAAGCTGATGAAGGGTGGCTAGGTGAGCCAATTAAGGTGTTGTAGTAGTTAAGAGGAGTAAATTTGTTTTGACTAGAGGTTAAGGGGTTTTGGCTTAAGGAAGGTGCAGTCTTGATAACATCTGAGTAAGGACGTAATGACCTTGTTGTTGAACTGGATCCGATTGGACCGACTGTAGGACGTATTGAACTAAGCCCAGAAGGCCTTATCGAACTCGGTATTGAACTTGGGCTTGGACTGCCCATAAGGTTAATTGTTCTTGATCTTGATTTTGAAGTTTTAGAACCCAGTGGGGTTCCATAATATTCTTTTGTCCTTTTATTCTCGCTCATTGGATCCCTGTAAAAACTCTCTTGTGAGAAAGTCCGGTAATGTGTTTGTCTCTCCTTTAATATGTGAGATTTCAAAATCAAAACAAGATAATAAGGACTGCCATCTTGCAAAAATATGCTTTGCAATTAGTTTTGATGAGAAAACGCTTGTTAAATAAATCATCTTGAAATATCATAACACATAAAACTATTGACAAAATCTCTTTTTTGACAGTAGAGTATTTTTGTTGAGAAGAATGCCAGATACCAGAATGATATCTAACTATTTGTTCAGTATTGGAATTTGGAAATATTTGCTTGAGAACACCTCCATATCCTAACTCAGAGGCATCGGTCTCTACTATAAGTTTGGCTTCTGGATCTGGTATTCCTAGGCAAGGAAGGGTTTTGATTATAGCTTTAGCTTGGGTAACTATTCTAGACATGCTTTCATCCCATGGTGGCGGATTCTTTTTAAGTCTCTTGTAAAGAAGAGCACAAAATAACTCTAATATTGGGAATGAAGTTAGCTATATAGTTCAAACACCCTAGAAATCTTTGCAACTGGGTTTTATCTGTAATTTTATTAGAAATTTTGAAGTACATTCTAATGACCTTTGAATCGGAGTTATGGTTCCTTGATAAATTTCAAATCCTAAGAACCTAATCTTGGTTTGGAAAATCTTGATTTTCTTAGCTGAAACTACTAAGCCGTTTTCTTTAATTATTGTAATGAATGTTTCTAAATGTTGAACATGTTGATTAACACCTTTTGAAAATACAAGGACATCATCTAGGTATACTATAATGAAGTCCATGTATGGATAAAAAATATCATTCGTGATGTTTTGAAACTCACTAGGTGCATTTTTTAACCCCTGCGGCATTACGTTCCATTCGTAATGACCAAAATGGACTACAAATGCAGTCTTCTACTTATCCTCTTCCCTGACTGAAATTTGGTAGTAACCAGATTTCATATCAAATTTGGAGAACACAATAACATCATGTAATCTTTTGATGAAATCAGTTTTATTAGGCAAAGGGTACCTAATCCACTTTAATACTTTGTTTAAAGGTTTATAATTAATGACTAGTCGAGGAATGCCTCATTCCTGCTCAGAGGTTTTCATGACATAATCGTGCACAACTCCAGGGTGATTTGGAGGGGCGGAAGCCTTTATCCAAATACTTGTGAAGTTCCTTTTTATAATATTGTATATATTCTGTATCCATTTGTATTGGATGGGCTTTGGTAGGGATGTTTTTCTCATCAAAGCCATCAATATATGGTAATGATATTTCATATTTTTTACGATGCCAAAAAGCTGTAGGATTAAGACCACAAATTTCAGCTTCAATTTTCTTTTGAAGTTCGGTAATGACCTTAACTATATTTGAAGACTTTAATCGTTGATCAATTCTTTGATATTGAACTTCCTTGTTTAACATATCATAATTAAGAGTTCCTCCTTGGAGGTTTTGAATGTTAAGTTTTACTTTTTATGCGAAGAGTTTTGGACTTCCAGAGACAAACTTCTCTTTCCAAAATCCCGTTGAGCCATCTTCTCTAAGGGTTACCTTAGATAGGGAGGTGTCTTTATACCAGCGGTAATCAGACATTGTAGGACAATATAGGTTTGTCAACTGACCTGCAACTCATTCTTTGAACATTGTTGGATCACCAATAAAATTTTTCATTATTGAATATATTAAGGTGGCGACAGCATCTTGCCCGCCTCCTTCGGGTTAAACGGCATTAAGGATGGTTGCTTTATCGTGAGGGGTGAGAAGGTTGTCCCACCATCCTTTTAGCCGACCAGTATAGCCTTGGGTCAAGGCCTGAGCAGCATGTTTATTGTCATTTCCTTTAGTGAGATAGGCATTGGCACACATAGACATCTGGCAAGTCAAATCTAAGATTTGTTGTTCTGCCATACCGTCTAAGTTCCATTCTACCAAGTCAGCTCCACATTGAAAGTTTGAATTAATTGAGAATGCTCCTCAAACTGTACATCATGGTATGTAGGTCGAGGATAATAGTGTCTCAATTTTGGGTATTGATATTTCTTTTGAGTTAACTTATTAATCTCTTGTTCTTCAGTGTTTATGGTATTGATAGATTGATTGAATTTTAGCTTTTCTAATGTTTTCCTAATTTCTTGTACCTTTTGATCGGTATTAGAAGATAATTTTATGGATTCCGAATAGTTTCCTATTTTATAGATAGGGGTTGCTTTAGATTTTGAACTACTAGAAATGTCTGTTTTACATTCTAGTCGAGTTAATTGTTTTGACATAATTCCTAACATGGTGTTAGAATAATTTAATTGTTGATGAACTCCCTTAAAATCTGCTTTACTTAATGGTTGATCTTCTTTAAGTATTGTTTTAAAGGGTACAACTTCTACTTCGATTTTAGAGTTTTGAATTTTAATTCCTTCTGTTGGAGAACACTCAGATTCTACAGTAGAATCATTGAATAATTTCCATGCAGTTATTCTTTTTTCTAAAGGGTTTATTTCCTTTATATAGTGTTGATTAAACCAATGGAAAAAGTAGAGATTGATCTCATGTTCTTCCATATACTGGTAAAACATGCTTCTAATCTCATCTCTTTTTTCTTTAGCGTAGTTCTGGAAAAACCAGTCTACTCTTGACTTATTGTAAGGTGCGGTAAAGTCCTGCCTAATCCATTCTTTATCAATCTGAAAAGGTGTATCTTTAGTTATAGTCTTAATCATCTGGGTAGTAGTTGGTGAATATTGAGGAGATTTTGTACTATTATCTTGATATATCGGTTGGGTTACCTTAGGAGTAGGATGTCTTAATCCTGAGATCTCTGAGTTGTCTACAGAGAATCTTGTAGATTTCATCCTAGAATGAACACTAGGGGTTCCTATTCTTACAGATGATGATCGATTCATTCTTAATCTTACAGTAGACCCTCTTCTATAATTTTCCGCACTTGAGTATTATAGATTTCTAGCTCTTCAATAGCATCTTCAAATACCCATTCCTCTGGCATATGTTGAAGTGCTTCTTGATGAGATAATCTTTTAGGAGTTTGAATTTTTGATTTTGATAGGTTAGCTTCTATAATTATTGTTTCATTATGGCTAGAGGACCTAAGAGCTCTATACCGTAATCAATTTTGGTGACTTTGTAATAGACCCTAAAAATTATTTGAAAAGCTCCTCGCTCAGGTTTTACAGTTCCTGGAGGGGTTTTAACAAATAATTTTAAGGCTATTGATGTATACTCGTTATTAAGATTCATTGAAAAGTTAGGATACCAATTAAAGAAGGTAGGTCCTACATGGAGGTTGCTTTCCATAATTGCTATTAATGAGTCTTGAAACTTTACTAGCCTCAAATCCCTTAGCATGGTTACTATGGGTAGGCTAACTCCTATACGGTAGTTTGGTTTTATGGCTACTTGAACCAATCCTAAGTGTATGAAATTATATCCCCTTTTAATGTGTTGATCAAGATCTTCTTGGCTAAGGAGATCTATGGTTTGATCTACTCCCGTTCACGGGTAGTTTTGTTCTATCATATGAATTTCTTCGTTAGCTGTATTGAATATGGATCTAGGCTTATAAATCTCGGATGATTTTACTTTGGGTATTGACTAGTTATGAAAAGAATTTTCTATTTCTGCAATTTTTAATTCTTGTTGTCTTACAGGTGTTGAGCTAGTCTCCATCTGGCTAGAACTAGAGGCTTGGTTCGGATCATGAACTATCATTTTATTATTTCTTCCTAAATTTAAGTTACTCATATTTCTTAAAAGCTTTTGGACTGTTTGAGCCATTCTATTGGGTTATATATATATATATAATATAATAATAATAATATATACGTCCTCTGTACGTACATCCCCCTAATATATATTATACGTATATAATAAAATATATTATATATAGTATAATAAAATAATACACACACACATATATATTACGTATAGCTATATATAATAAAAATATATTATATAATATAATATAATAATAATACAATGGACAATATCTACTGTAAATTATATAATAAAGAAAAAAAATAATTTATTAGTTTATTAGGTATGTTTAATTACTTATTTAGCATGTACTAATGGATCAAGATTAAGGATAAATTATAAATTATCTAATGCAAAAATTTGTAAAAGTAAAATCTTTTATACTACATCTTTTGTCTCCAAATCTCCATGGAGTTGCGCTGGATTCTATGTCATGAACGCCTCTGAGCAGGAACGAGGCACTCCAAGATTGGTCATTAATTATAAACCTTTGAATAAAGTTTTAAAATGGATTAGATATCCCCTTCCTAATAAGGGTGATCTGATTAAAAGACTACATAATCTACAATATTCTCCAAGTTTGATATGAAATCTGGTTACTACCAAATTTCAATCAGGGAGGAGGATAAGTACAAGACAGTATTCATAGTCCCCTTTGGCCATTACGAGTGGAACGTTTGCCACAAGGATTAAAGAATACACCTAGCGAATTTCAAAACATCATGAATGACATATTCTATCCTTACATGGAATTCACTATCGTATATCTTGATGATGTCTTAGTATTTTCCAAAGGACTTAACCAACATGTTCAACACTTAGAAAAATTTATAGAAATTATTAAAGCAAATGGTTTAGCAGTTTCAGCAAGGAAAATTAAAATCTTTCAAACCCAGGTTAGATTTCTAGGATTTGAAATCTATCAAGGAACCATAACCCCGATACAAAGATCATTAGAATTTACCTCAAAATTTCCTGACAAAATAACAGATAAAACCTAGTTACAGAGATTTTTAGGATGCTTAAACTACATAGCAGACTTTGTCCCCAATGTCATAGTTATTTGTGCACCTCTTTACAATAGACTTAAGAAAAATCCTCCTCCATGGGGTAAGCATATGGGTAGCATAGTCATCCAGGTAAAAACAATGGTCAAAACCCTTTCGTGTCTAGGAATACCCGACCCAGAAGACAAACTGATAGTAGAAACAGATGCCTCTGAGTTAGGTTATGGGGGTGTTCTTAAACAAATCTCACCAGGTTCTACTACTGAACAAATTGTCAAATACCATTCGGGTATTTGGCACTCCTCTCAACAAAAATATTCTACTGTCAAAAAGGAAATTTTATCAATAGTTTTATGTGTTATGAAATTTCAAGATGATTTGTTCAATAAACATTTTCTTATCAAAACTGATTGCAAAGCAGCCCCATCTGTTTTACAAAAAGATGTTAAAAATTTAGTTTCAAAACATATTTTCGCCAGATGGCAATACTTACTTTCTTGATTTGATTTTGACATAGTACATATTAAAAGCGATACAAATGTTTTGCTAGATTTTCTTACAAGAGAATTTTTACAGGGCTCCAATGAGTGAAGTTACTAAAACCAAAGATCAATATGGGCCCCCTTTGGGCTCCCCATAATGACCAGATCAATATCCAGTAAGAATATTACTGAAAATATTGCTCAAAGTTCAATAAGGCCAACTGGCCTCAGTTCAATACGACCTACAGTTAGCCCTATTAGGCCAAGTTCACCACCGCAGCCGCGGACCGCCATAGCAAGGCCCTTTTCACAAATTGAAAAAATCATGCCACAACAAAATCTCAACCCTTTTTGATGTAGGTATACAGGGAATATATATTTGGGAGAGGAAATTTGTCATCCTTCAAGAATTGATTGAGTGGCCTGTAATTAATGACAAGCTTTTTCTTTCCCCAAACCTGTTCAGACCTTTTGTTTACATAAAAGGCTTGACAAGCCCAATCTGACTTGGTTGGTTCAATGAGACCTTGTTTCAGGAGTTGTTGGCATTCTTCAAATACAGCCTTCCGATCGGAGGGAGACATCCTAGGATGGGTTGCCTTGGTAGGATTGATGCCCTCATTCATCTTGAGAGGTAGCTCTACAAAGAATTCTTTATTTTTCCACAGAGGATTTGGGTGGTGGAACATATCATGACTGTCAGCACACATCTTTAAGAGCTTTTCTTTGATCTCTTCATACCCAGGAGGGACTTCTGCTAGTGAGAAGAGTGTAGCCATAGGAGTGAAAGGCTTATAGTTTCTTCGAAACTTCAGACCGTGGGGAAGATCTGAATTTTCTAGTTTTGGACTAGAACATCCATTCCCATCAGGAGATCCTTTCTTGGAAGGTCTGTGCCAATGACCTTTGACCAGATAATGCAGTCAGGTAAATTTTTTATTCCGATCTGGTTTTTCGTGATTAGATCAGTTTTGAATCTTTTCCCACTAGCACCAATTAAGGTGTGAGTCTTCTACTCACAGGCTTCAGATGGTAGGACCGCTGGATTCATCAGGGTCTTCATGACTTCAGTATCTATGAATGCTATGGCTTTTATTGGCTTGTGATACTTGGACGGAAGGATGTTGATCTCTATATTTGGGAGTGGTGGTGCTTCAGCAGATTGGTTTATCTCAGTCCTCTCTTTTTGATGTTGTACTTGCAAAACAGGAAAATTGTTATCTTCTTCTCCAGAGGTTTCAGATTCGTCACTAGTCTCTGGACTAGAGTAGTCAATGTCGAAGACTGTGTGAACATCGGCTTCTTCTTGTTCATCATACCAGGACTCTACATCTTCATCGTCGTCAAGATCAAGGGTCTTAACGAAATGAACAGCCTTCTCTTTCTTGTTTGGGCATTGCTTGGAGTAGTGGCCTTGTTTTCCACAGATAAAGCACCTTCTGGCGCTCTTTCCTCTGAATGGTTTCTTCTTGAAGAACTTCACTTTTTTCCTTTTTCTTAGTGAAGTCTTTGTTTTTCTTTTTGAGAAAAGACTTTGGTTTGCAATTACAGTCCTTGTTTTTGCACTTGATCTCCAGGTAGTTCTTTTTGCAAGCTTTGGAATATTTCTTCCAGTTTTTGAGCAAGCCTTCAAACATTTTCTGCTGGCTGCAGACTTTATCAAGAGCAACATAGCAAGTTTGTTGAAGTTCTCCCAGAGTCATCTGGACAATGTGTTTCTGCAAGGAAGCTATCATGCGGTGCATTTCTTTCTAAAGTTCTTCCGGCAAGGAGCTAACATAAGTTTTTTGAGACTAGGATCATTGTAGCCATTCAGTTGATAAAACCTTTGCGATATCCTTTGATAATGGCATTCTATGTCCTGTCTTTTGAGGGAGCAACACTTCATATCAAAGTATTCTTTTCTGAGCTCATTCATCGAGAGATTACTATCCACAATGAATTCCTGGTGAAGAACTGCAATGACCTCATCCACTAAGCTGAGCCAGTGGAACTGATCCTGTTTGACAGCCTCTAGACTGTGGTACCATTTCTTTAGGACTCTTGTCATATGTGCACAGAATTCTTCGATAACTTTGTATTTGTCTGCATCTGGAGAAACCATTTGTGCATCCATCCAGGCCTTGAAGTACAAGAGCCTCTTTCTCAATTGCGAGGGAGGTATATTATCAATTGTAAACAGCGGAGATCCTGATGGTGGTGGAGTGATAACCTCTTGGGAATTCAAGGTCACCTGTTGGTTTTCTATGCCGATGGAGGTTGTCATCAAGATATGGGAGATGTCTGCATACTCTTCTTCACTTTGGTTTTCTTCGTTGGAGGCCATAGCAGAGATCATCATGGCTTCTGTCTCTGGTGGAGACGTGCTCGATGATTCGGTCATAGTCTTTTTTGTCGAGGGCTCCGCTGCTTTTGTTGCTTAGTCTGAAGATTTAACAACTTCTTTCCTCTTTTGATTATCTCTAGGCCTCATTTCTCCAAAGAAGGTATATGAGGTGGTAAGAGTAGTGGCGGTTCGTAGGGTTGATAAGGCTTGGCTCCAGGAAAAGGTTTTGCTGGTGGTGTGAAGTAAGGACTGTCTTCTTCAACTTTCTTGGGTTGAATGTTCTCAACATGTCTTTGGAGTTCTTGAAACTAGTGGTGAAGCTTTGTTACTTCCCTCTCCTTTTGCTCAAAAACCTTGTCATAAATGCTTTTTCCTGGAAGTTGTCTTACCTCCACTTCCAGGACTTCAATCCTAGCTTTGGTTTATTTGTAATACTTTTGCATTTTTACTGACAAGACTTCCAGCTTCTTATCGATCGTATCTGTCATGTTTTCAACTTGGTCGCCGATCTTCTTCAGAAGCTTGTTTTGTGCTAAGGAGTTTTCGGTTTGCCAGTTAAGAACTTCCTCGGCCTGAGAAACTGCCTTTAGTTTTTCGTCAAGGTGGACTTCTATCTGCTGGCAAAAGGCTTAGTCTGGATCTTTGTGACAGTATTGGTTTTCTTTTCCAGTGAAGGAAAAAGATCATCATAGGATGAGGAGGCTGTGGAGAACATCATACAGGGTATTTCCTTGGGCTGGCTAGGACTGGTGATGTCGCTCTTATAAGAGTTACAATGATGTGGTGATGGTGGAGGCCAGGTAATGAGGTTTGGATCATTTGGAGGAAGAGGATACCTTTCTTTCTTTAGAACTTTGAGAACCTCATGATACAAAGGTAAAGATTCTTCTTTTGTCCAGATTCCGACCCAAGGGCCTTGTTCTGGCTTTGGTCTTCTGAAGGGAGGCATTGGCTTGTAGGTTTTCCTGGCTCACCTTTGTCTTCTGGAGATTCTCCAACCAGGTTTCTCTTCATCATCACTTCTTGCTTCGTCATAGCTACAGTCAGAGTCACGCATCTCGGGTGCAACATTCCAAGGGAAGTGACCATTCATTTTGTCAGAATAGACAAGGCGCCCATCTGCGCATATTGAATGGAATGGCATATCTATTTCGGCCTCTCCCAGAGTAATCATCATTGTGTGGAAGATTGGGGAGTCTATTCCACCAGAAGATGACTCTTCTTGTGGTTTGAAGACTGTCTTTACTGCTCCGGTCACCGTTCTTCGGTAACTGAACTCTGTGGATACAACAGGCTTAAGGGCGTGCTTGTAAGTTTCATACCCTGTTACCCATTCTAGAGGCATGAGCTTCTGCAGTTCTTCCTTTGGTATCTGCTTGGGCACTTGGATGATTGATGGTAGCTTTTCTTCCATATCTGCTACTATCATCATGGGGTGATCATGATCTTCTTTTGTTGTGGGCAGGTCAAAGCAGTGATCCTACAATCGGTATATAAGTTGATGGGACAGTATTGCCGATAATGACGGCAAGTCTTGCTTTGCACCAGTGATCTGGACCTGAACCTTGAACCTTCTTGGCAAGGTAGGATCCTTCAATTGGACATTGAAATTAGGGAACATGGTTAATACCGCGCTTCCTACGTTTAGGGTATTATAACGGTTCCGATAACGGCGTGTTCATACTCGATGAAGATGGAGTCGAGTAGAGTAATTCTGGATATGACAGGTAGGGCCTTCCTACCATGGAGGGTAAGGACTAGTCTCACTGCTCCAAGATGGAGGGCTACGTATCCTTCATTTCTCCAAAGTTTGATAAGATCAAGACTAATCTCAAGGTCTACATACTGTTCCGCCTGCGTGGCCACTAAGGCGCACTGGTCCAACCTAGTGGTCTGGATGTACTCTTTTACTCCAGTCGGGGGGAGTAGAGATCAACTTTTTCCAGGACCATATAAAGTTGGATTTTTGTCTGCGAAAAACATTTTAAGGGCTAAGGAGAGGAGGTAGGACAGATTCTACTTGAGCTCCGGGCGTTACATGGGAGTATTTGATAAGGTTATCGATCTTTGAAGCTAAGGCCTTTTTATAGGAATCAGGAAGATCCGAAAGGGAGAGTTTTGAGGATAAAGATACAGGGGTAAGCTGCTGTTAGGAGGTGTTTTCCATGGTTGTGTGGGTTCTTCCTTACTCACTGTCGTTCGAAGATCTGTCATGCACCCTCAGTTGAAGAAAAGAGAAAAACGTACCAAGTGTTACTTTGAGTATGCTTTGAGAAAAGTGTAAGGAAGAACCCACACAACCATGGAAAACACCTCCCAACAACAGCTTGCCCCTGTAACTTTATCCTCAAAACTCTCCCTTCAGGATCTTCCGGATTCCTGTAAAAAGACCTTAGCTTCAAAGATCGATAACCTTATCGAATACTCCCATGTACCGCCCAGAGCTCAGGTAGAATCCGTCCTACCTCCTCTCCTTAGCCCTTACAATGTTTTCCGCAGACAAAAATCCAACTTTATATGGTCTTGGAAAAAGCTGATCTCTACTCCCCGACTGGGAGTAAAAGAGTACATCCAGACCACTAGGTTGGACCAGTGCGCCTTAGTAGCCAAGCAGGCGGAACAGTGTGTAGACCTTGAGATCAATCCTGATCTTATCAAACTTTGAAGAAATGAAGGATATGTAGCCTTCCATCTTGGAGCAGCGAGAATAGTCCTTACCCTCCATGGTAGGAAGGCCCTACTTGTCACAGCCAGAATTACTTTACTCGACTCCACCTTCATCGAGTATGAATGCGCGGTTATCGGAACCGTTATAACCACCCTAAATGCAAGAAGCGTGGTATTAACCATGTTCCCTAATTTCAATGTCCAATTAAAGGATCCTACCTTGCCAAGAAGGTTCAAGGTTCAGGTCCAGATCACTGGTGCAAAGCAAGACTTGCCGTCGTTATCGGCAACACTGTCCCATCAACTTATATACCGATTGCAGGATCATTGCTTTTACCTACCCACAGCAAAAGAATATCATGATCACACCATGATGATAGTAGCAGATATGGAAGAAAAGCTACCGTCAATCATCCAAGTGCCCAAGCAGTTACCAAAGGAAGAACTGCAGAAGCTCATGCTTCTAGAATGGGTAATGATAAGTGCCCAATTTACGCAATTTTGATCTATTAAAATGGCACTTATTTGCTTATGTTTTAAAGAATTATCCCATTTTCTGTAGGTTTATAGTATATTTTGAAAGATGGATGCGAGCATAATTAATTGAGAAGAATCCCATAAAGAATGGAGCAAAAGGGCAAAAGCGAAAAAGAAGCTAAAAGATGAAATCAACGAAGGACCACTCAGCGGTAATGAAAGACTGCTTAGCGCACATATGACAAGGACCGCTCAGCGATAGTGCCTTGGCCGCTCCGCGGTTGTACCACCGGAGCTACTTGCAGCCACCGCATTAATTGCGCCAGCTGGAGCCAGCCTGGAGGCGGCGCCGCCCTGCAAAAAGCTGCCGGCGCATTTATTAAGCCACGTGAAATGATGACGCCGCTCAACGATTAAGCCTTTTCGCTCAGCGATAACGCCAGAATCGCTCAGCGGTGGTACCCAAACCGCTGAGCGATGCCATCAGAATTTGCCTATAAATAGAGGAGGCCGTGCCATTCATTTGCATGATCCCTTCCCCCATCAAAAACTTCATTCTTTTACATTTCTTTTGTACTTCAAAGCCTAGTTTAGTTTAGCAACAAAGAGGAGGCCGATGAAGGAGCCAAGAGATCAAGGAAGCTTGGCAAACCGCTGTCATGATAGCGTGGTAAAGTGTCATGGTAAGCATCTAAACCTTGCCTCTGAGATTCTCTTGTAAGATGGATTTCTAATCCTCTTGTTGTTGGGATTTTGATGAATATTGTAGTATGATTGTATCCATGTAACTTTTGCATATGAATCTATCTATTTCCTATGATTTGCTTGAATGATTTTATGCTTAATGCTAGCTTTGTTTAGTGTTTTGATTCTTGATTTGGGACTTATTTGTATGAACGGAAGTTGTATTAATTAAGTCATAACCAAGTTAAAATCAATATTGCTATGCTAAGCTAGATTCTAGACTTGAACGTTGTGAACGAAAGTTACAATCATTAGAGTCGGATCTAAATCAATTCATCTAATCTTGTTGTCATAGCTGGAATAACGGTTAGCCATTTTAACATCTTAAATAATGCTGGTGTACTTTGTTAAGCTTGTATGCGAAAGTGACAGTTTAACAAACGAAACCTGTGATCTTTTCATGGGTGAAAGGAATGAACAAGTTAAGAACTGGTGGCGGGCAATCAATGAAATGATAATTCTATGTAATAAGTAAATGGATGCATGAAACTATGATATGATTCAATTCCCAACAAGCTTCTGGATCTACCTCTAATTTGTTGCCTATTTACTTTTATGTTATGTTATTTATTTATTTAAACTATTAAACAAATTTACCAAATCCTTCACTTCATTGTTTAATTAACTAAACTCAAGAATGGTAATTTTACAACTCTCTATGGATTCGATTATACCCGACTATACTGCAATTGGATCCCTTGTGGATCTGAAAGCCGTAAAGGAGGATATATTATTTTTAAACAACTGAAAGTTCAAACTAAGCTTTTGACAAAAGCATTCAGCAAACACGTAGATTTGGCTTTCATCAGGTAACAGGGTATGAAACTTACAAGCAGGCCCTTAAGCCTGTTATATCCACAGAGTTCAGCTACCAGAGGACGGCGATCGGAGCAGTAAAGACAGTCTTCAACCCACAAGAAGAGTCCTCATCTGGTGGAACAGACTCCCCAGTCTTCCACACAATGATGATTACTCTAGGAGAGGCCGAAACAGATATGTCAGTCTATTCAGTATGCATAGATGGGCACCTTGTCTATTCTGACAAAATGAATGGTCACTTCCCTTGGGACGTTGCACCCGAGATGTGTGACTATGACTGTAGCTGTGACAAAGCAGGAAGTGATGATGAAAAAGAACCTGGTGGGAGGATCTCCAAAAGATAAAGGCGAGCCAAGAAAACCTGCAAGCCAATGCCTCCCTTCAGAAGACTAAAGCCAGAACAAGGCCCTCGGGTCGAAATATGGAAAAAAGAAGAACCTTTACCTTTGTATCATGAGCCACTCGAAGTTCTGAAGAAAGAAAGGTATCCCTCTTCCTCCAAATGATCCAAACCTCATTACCTAGCCTCCACCTCCACCATCACCACATCATTGTAACTCCTATAAGAGCAACATCACTAGTCCTAGTCAGCCCAAGAAGATACCCTGTATAATGTTCTCCACAGCCTCTTCATCCTATGATGATCTTTTTTCCTTCACTGGAAAAGAAAACCAATCCTGTCACAAAGATCTAGACCAAGCCTTTTGTCCAGCAGACAGAAGTCCACCCTGACGGAAAATTAAAGGTGTTTTCTCAGGCCAAGGAAGTTCTTAACTGGCAAACCGAGAACTCCTTAGCACAAAACAAGCTTCTGAAGAAGATCGACGACCAAGTTGAAAACATGACAGATACGATCGATAAGAAGGTGGAAGTCTTGTCAGAAAAAATGCAAAAGTATTATAAAGAAACCAAAGCTAGGATTGAGGTCCTAGAAGTGGAGGTAAGACAACTTCCAGGAAAAAGCATTTATGACAAGGTTTTTGAGCAAAAGGAGAGGGAAGTAACAAAGCTTCACCGCTAGTTTCCAGAACTCCAAAGACATGTTGAGAACATTCAACCCAAGAAAGTTGAAGAAGATAGTCCTTACTTCACACCACCACCAAAACCTTTTCCTGGAGCCAAGCCTTATCAACCTGCAATTTACAAGACTATAACTGGGTATTATCTGTTATTTTGTCAGAAAATTTTGAGGTAAATTCTAGGGTTAATTATGTTTTTGGTTCCTGTAAAATTTGAAAGTTTGGTTTTAGTCC
>QANU01045572.1:1740-39883 GCA_003254905.1 Nissolia schottii | reverse complement strand
TGTTGTTGTTGTTGTTGTTGAATCCATGGGTGTGAGATCTGAGGCTGTTTTGGATCTGCCTACAACAAGCAACTGACGATCTAAGAGGTGGGTCACGGTTTCAGATCTGGAGTGGGGCTCGAGGGCGAGGGCGAGGGCGAGAGCGAGGGCGCGGGAGTGGGGCTCGAGGGCGAGGGCGAGGGTGCGGGGAGATCAAGAGCGTGGGGCTGTAGAGAGGAGCGGCCAAGGGGAGGAGCAGTGGGGACCAGCAGCGGAGGGTGGACAGCAGCAGCGACAGGGGTGGGGTGGATGGGGGCTCGAACGGGTTTAGGGGTAAAGGGGGTGGGGGTTGTGCAGGGGTAAAAGGGGTCGGGTCCCTGCAAATTTTTTTTTTAATTTTAATTAAAAATGGGTCGGGTAACGGGTCACGGATCTGGGTTGGGTTTTGGGTTATGCCACGTGGCATCCGACGTGGCGCGCCGCGCCAGTGCCACGTCAACCCAATCAACCCTCACCCCACCCCAGGGACTAAAACCTAATTTTTCAATTTTGCAGGGACTAAAACTTTTACGCAGGAACTAAAACCAAACTTTCAAATTTTACAGGGACCAAAAACATAATCAACCCTAAATTCTAATGATCTTTGTGTCGGGGTTATGGTTCCTTGATAGATTTCAAATCCTAGAAATCTAACCTTGGTTTGAAAGATTTTAATTTTCCTTGCTGAACATGTCGGTTAATTCCTTTGGAAAATACAAAGACATCATCAAGATATACGATAGTGAATTCCATGTAAGGATAAAATATGTCATTCATGATGTTTTGAAATTCACTAGGTGCATTTTTTAATCTTTGTGGCATTATGTTCCACTCATAATGGCCAAAGGGGACTATGAATGTTGTCTTGTACTTATCCTCTTCCCTGACTGAAATTTGGTAGTAACCAGATTTCATATCAAACTTGGAGAATATTATAGCATTATGTAGTCTTTTAATCAGATCACCCTTATTAGGAATGGGATATCTAATCCATTTTAAAACTTTATTTAAAGGTTTATAATTAATGACCAATCTTGGAGCGCCTCGTTCCTGCTCAGAGGCATTCATGACATAGAATCCAACGCAACTCCATGGAGATTTAGAGGGGCGGATTAAGCCTTTATCTAAATATTCTTGAAGCTCCTTTTTACAATATTGAATATATTCTGTATTCATCTATATTGGCCGAGCTTTAGTAGGAATACCTTTTTCATTAAACCCGTCTACATATAGCAAAGAAACTTCATATTTATTTCGGTGCCAAAACGCAGTAGGGTTTAAATCACAGATTTTGGTTTCAGTTTTCTTTTGAAACTCATTAATAATTTTAACAATATTGGGAGCCCTTAATTGATAGATTCTTTGGTATTGAATTTCTTTGCTCAGCATATTTAAGTGGTTTTGTATTCTTTGAATAAGATTGTTAAATGCCAAAAAAATGCAATTTTGATCATTTTAAAAGGCATTTAATTATTATGTTTTAATGAATTATCTAATGAATTTTTGTAGGATTTATAAATATATTTTGAAGATGGATGCAAGTAACTTAATTAAAGAATAATCCCATGAAGAATGGAAGAAAAGGGCAGAATTGGAAAAGAGCTTAAAAGAGAAGATTCTGGACGAGGCATCGCTCAGCGAGGAACCACTTATCGCTCAGCGCTGAAGAGTAAATTGCTCAGCGGTACAGCACTTATCGCTCAGCGAAGGTATATCGGCAAGCAACTTGCACCGGCGCCATCATTGAGCCAGCTGGAGCCAGCCTGGCGTCGCGTGCCACGTCAGCGCTGCCCTGCAAAAAGCTGCCAAGCATTTAATGAAGACGCATGAAAGTACAATCGCTCAGTGGAAGTGCACCGCCACCCAGCGATAACAAGCAAATCGCTCATCGAGGGTACCAAAATCGTTGAGCAAAGGCACCCAACTCTTGCCTATAAATAGAGGGAGGCCGAAGCATTCAAGGAAGGCATCCAACCCCACTTCACTCACCCTATTCCCATTCCATTTTCCACTTTCCATACTTTCCTTAGGTTAGGTTTAGAAAGAAAGTTAGGGTTTAGAAGCTTTCCTTAAGAGGAAGTGCTGCCGAATTGCCAACGGTTGCGAACCGTGGTGGAGGTGTGGAGACATTTCACCACTCTTTTCAACTTACCATTGCTCTAAACCCCTCTAAGTCTGTAAACTATCCATGACAATGGATAGCTAACTTTCTTTTATGTTGGGATTGATGTTCTTTATTTCTTAATGTATCCATTGTACTTATGATTATGATTCTATGAAGTCTTATGATTTTAATGAATGATCTTGTGCTTAATGCTTGCTGTCGTTAGTACTTTGATTCTTAATTTGAGACTTGCTTGCATGAACGAGAGTTATGATAGTTAAGTTACAAACCAGGTTAAGAGCAATAGTGCTTTGAATAAGCTTGATTTAATGCTTGAATATTGTGAACGGGAGTTACAACTATTTGAGCTTGACCTAGATCAATTCATTTAGTTTTTAACTGCCATAACTAGAGACCTAGAACTAATCGCATTAACACCCGCTTTAACTTCAAGGTACTTTGTTGAGTTTGTGCAAGACATTGACAATTTAATAAAGGAACTTGTGAACTTAACATGCTTGAGAAAGATGATTAAGTTAAGAACTGGTGGCGATAAAATCAATAAGACTCATAAGTCACATGGCTACATTGAGAAATATTGTCACTAAAATCCCAACATCTTTCTTTACCTACCTAACTCAATCCCATTATTGTTTCCTTTATTTTATTATTTCCTTTATTTTATCTGCAGTTATTTATCATTATTTACCCATCAAAATATCAAATCACTTTCTATAACTTAAAGTATTTCAACCTCAAGATATTTGTTTTAAACACAATCCCTGTGGATACGATTATACCCGTCTATACTGCAATTGGATTCCTCGTGAATCTGAAAGCTGTATAAGGATATATTAAATTGACGAGAGTGTGAAACTATTGCGAAGAGGCTTTCAACAAAGTTTAATTTTTTTTAATAGATAGTTCTTGTAAACTGTTTAGTTCTCGTTCCTTTGGAGGCATAAGAAATTCAAACTTGATTTCTTTCCCGAAAGGGGTAGAGATGATTCCTTCATTAGAGACATAGAAAGGATATAGGAGGGTTAGGAAAGGGGTTCTTAATATCATTTCTTGACTCATATTCTTCACTAAGACAAAAGATGTAGTATAACAGATTTTACTTTTACAAATCTTTGCATTAGATAATTTATAATTTATCCTTAATCTTGATCCATTGGTACATTGACGCCCACCAAAACATCGTTAGATTTTAATGCGCGATCAACTAATAATTTATAAACCAAGTAAACCCCGAAAACGTAGTAAAGGGGGTTAACCTGGGTCGTTTCCCAAAGAAGCAATTTAGAACCAATTAATAGTTAAGTAAATCGGGGGGGTTTTGTTTGATGAAATTAAAAGAGATTAAAACGAGAGTAAGACAACAATGATAAAAGCAATATCCTGCATACGACATTACTAGATCAAGGATTAATTCTCATCTGTTATCCATAGAAGGAGATGTTGTTTATTAGTTGAGATCTCTATTAATATGCAATTCATTTAAGAAACTACGATCGTCAATCCCTTAAGCATTTGTGAATACATGTATTAAAACCAAGATCTCAGCATTAAAACCCATATTAATTAAGCACTAATTGCACAACCTAATCAAATCTGGTTAGTTCTCCAAAAGTTCCTTAATCAAAGTTTAATAAATCATACAATCGTCAAGATTCATTAACTTAGATTTAACCTTAACTAATAACATGCAATTGCTATATCATTAATCAAGGGTGGAACAATTCATGCATAATCATTAAGCGCAAGACCTCAAATTAATCTTTAATCTAGCGTTACCGTATGCAAGATATTAAGAAACTACTCCTCCATGGTTGGAGGATTAAAACTCAAAGTAAGTAAAGAGAAAGAACGAAGTAAATAAAGAGAAGGAAAGAGTAAATGACAATGGAGAAATGAAACAATAGAACCTGGAATTAATTTGGCAGAACTTCGTTACAAGTCTTGAGAGAAAAAGGCTTCTACAAAGCACTTTACTAACATAAACCGAAAATGCTCAAAATGGAAATGTAAAAAGTGTAGAAATATGGAAGGAAAAGGAAGAGTTCTCAGCCTAGGAGAACTAGGGTGGATGGTGGAAGAGAGATGTGGAAGAGATGCCCAAAATGAATGCCTTGGCCTCCTATTTATAGGCCAAGGTTTGACAAGATCGCTCAGCGGTTTAGCACTGCCGCTGAGCGATTTGTGTACTTTCGCTGAGCGATAGAGGCGGTGGGGCTGAGCGGCTGAGTCAATTTAGGCAGCTTATGCGGCTTCATTAAATGCGCTGGTCAGCTTTTGCAGGGTGGCTCTGAATTCTGAGCTGGCGCCAGGCTGGCGTATTAAATGCGCCGGTGCAAGTTGGTACTTTCGCTGAGCGAAAAGGGTTCAATCGCTGAGCGATTTGTTTAGTATCGCTGAGCGTTTCCTTCTGCTTCGCTGAGCGATAGTTGCTGTTTCGCTGAGCGATTCTTGTTTATCCCCTGAGCGATGTTGCTTAAACTNTTTATCCGCTGAGCGATGTTGCTTAAACTCGCCATCTTGCTTCTTTCCTCTTTTGTCCTTGGTCACATCTTCTCTTTACATCTTCAATGATCTTCTTGAACCTTCATTTCCTGAAATTTCATAATAGAAAACTCCAAAAGAAATATTAAATTCTAAGAGTAAAATAATGCCTAATCTTACCATTTTTCTTAATTTCTCTCAAAAGAGGACAATGTGTAAAAACATATTGATTAAGTGTTAAACCCACACATTTAGTACACATTTGTTCATTTATAGAGTAATAACTTAGGGTACAAAATCTACTTATCAAATTACCCCACACTTGAACAATCGCATGTCCTCATGCAAGAAACTAAGAACTTAAGCAAACTCAAAGTGAAAACAAAAACAAAGATGATGGAAAATCTTTTTTGGTGCGGCGACGCTATTTACATCCCCCTACAAAGCCGCAAAACTCAGGAAGGCACTTAAGCCGACTCACTAATTACCAAACAACTGTGCACAATTCATGTCAATCCAAAAATTAAAGTACATTTAGACAAGAGATGATATTATTGTGCATTAAAACTAATTTCCTTGGCATATCAATCATGAACAAATAATAAGTCAAGGCATGCTAAAATCAATTGAGCCTCACAGGTTAGTGTGTGTTACTCGTCACTCAAACTGTATAGGTTTATTCAATGCTCTCTCAAACACTACACTAGAGTCGCCTCTATAGGCTTGACTTTCTTCTAAGCATCATGGATCACCAAATATATATGACATGCATCAAGAGGTCTTTTTAAGGTTATAATGGGGTCAAGGTCAAGGTGGGATATTCATATGGCCAGTGAGCTAAAGCCTAAGACTTAGTAGAATTCATCGCATATGTGCTTAACCAACGGTGCAAGGGCCTTGATTTCCATTAGCTTCTCTTGCCACTGCTTACTCATAGCTTAAGGGAGCATTCCTATGGGTGCACTGAATTTTTTGTTTTTGCAAAAGAGTTGCACTTTTTTTTTAAATGGGTATTTTCCAATCAATAGGAGTAATTGTGGTTGCTCTCCCCCCTACTTGAATGTTACATGGCCTCATGTAACCCCACACTTATTGTTTAGCACATATGAACAGATGGACCACAATTCTACTAAGCCCTAAAGCTAGGTGTATCATGGTTTTTCTTGGCTCGTAATGGGCTAATTATACAATAAAAGGGTTCAAGGCTCAAAGGGGCTATCAAGGGTTGAATATTCAAGGTAGGCTTATATAGATATGTAAGCTAAAGGCACAAGGAATGCCTCAATCATGTCACATGTCCTATACAAAGGTAAAAGTGTAATGCAAAGAATCAGGCAAGTTCTGGACTTGAACATTAGTGAGTGTACACACAACAAGGAAAGGAATAGCATGTAAGGTTGCTATCCTATAAACGACTCAAAAGCTTACCAGGTAATATTGTTAATTAATTAGAACATGCCAAGATTTATAAAATGCTCAATCAGACATAATGCCACAATAAAACACAACAATGCACATTGCACAAATCAATCATCAATTAGTCTAAATTATCCCTAATTTATGAAATTCACAAGTAATGCACAGTTAAAACTCTTAACTTCCCACCCCACACTTGAAAAATTGTACTAGCTTTGATGCACAAAACAGGGTAAGAAAGAAAAGATAAAGATAAAACAAATAAATAAGAGATAAGGAAAGAAAAGCTCACAAACGGTGGGTTGTCTCCCACCCAGCACTTTTGTTTAACGTCCTTAAGTTGGACGTTTAATAGCAGCTTTGTTGGTCATGGGATGGCAAGAAATTGAACCTCCACTTCCTCTTGGAGACTTCCAGCAGTGTCGTGGTACGGCTTAAGGCAGTGTCCATTGACTGCGAACGTACTAGCAGTCTTTGGATTTTTAAGTTCAATCTCACCGTACAGGTGTACCTTGGTAATTATATAGGGACCATCCCACCGAGATCGGAGCTTTCCAGGCATGAGTTTGAGCCTAGAGTTGTAAAGCAACACCAATTGTCCTTCTTGAAAAGATTTGCGTAGAATGTGCTTATCATGGAACAACTTGGTTTTTTCCTTGTAGAGCCGGGAATTCTCATATTCATCCAACCGGAGTTCTTCCAATTGTTGGAGTTGTAGCTTCTGGTGGCTCCCAGCTTGCTCTAAATCCATGTTGCATTGTTTTACAGCCCAATATGCTCGGTGCTCCAATTCTACTGGCAAGTGGCAAGGCTTGCCAAATACCAATCGAAATGGACTCATCCCGATGGGAGTCTTGTATGCGGTCCTATATGCCAAAAGAGCATCTTCCAAACATAACGAGCAGTCCTTCCTGTTTGGCTTGACCATTTTCTCCAGGATCCCCTTAATTTCCCGGTTAGACACTTCGGCTTGCCTGTTAGTTTGGGGATGGTAGGGAGTGGATACCCTATGAACAATCCCGTATTTACGGAGTAGAGCTTCCATGCGCCGGTTACAAAAATGTGTTCCCTGGTCACTAACAATTGCTCTCAGTATTCCGAACCTGCAAAAGATGTCAGACCGGACAAAAGACACAACTATGGCAGCATCGTTAGACCTGGTGGCAATTGCTTCTATCCATTTAGATGCATAATCAACAGCCAAAAGGATATAAGTATAACCATGAGAAACAGGAAATGGCCCATGAAATCAATTCCCCATACATCAAAAATTTCGCAAAATAATAGTGGTTGTTGGGGAGTATTTCATTTCTCCAAGTGATGTTACCTGTTCTTTGACATTGTTCACATGATTTATAGAATTCATAGGCATCTTTAAATAATGAAGGCCAATAAAATGCTGAATCTAAAACCTTTCTGGCTGTGCGTTGGGGTCCAAAGTGGCCACCACTTGAAAATGTATGGCAGAATTTAAGAATGGACTCAAACTCTGAGCTTGGAACACATCGTCTAATTACTTGGTCACTGCCAATTTTTCAAAGGTAAGGATCCTCCCATAGATAATACTTAGCATCGCTCTATAGCTTTGCTAATTGGGTTTTTGAGAAATGTGGGGGTCCTTTATTCGAGACCAAGTAATTTACGATGTCCGCATACCATGGTCTTTTTGATATCATTAATAAAGATTCATCAGGAAAGTCATCCCGAAGTGGAAAGGGATCGGGGAGATGTGCGTCAGGCAACTTAGATGGTCTGCTACTAGATTTTCTGCTCCACTTTTATCTTTAATTTCTAAATCAAATTCTTGGAGCAGTAGCATCCATCTAATAAGCCTTGGTTTGGCCTCAGGTTTTTTCAGAAGGTACTTTAGAGTTGCGTGATCTGTGTACACAACTACTTTAGAACCAAGCAAATAAGATCAGAATTTATCAAGAGCAAACACTATGGCTAAAAGTTCCTTTTCTGTAGTGGTGTAGTTAGATTGTGCGGCATCCAAAGTCCTTGAGGCATACGCTATTACATGCGAAAACTTACCAACCCTTTGGGAAAGCACAACACCTACAGCATGGTCAGATGCATCGCACATTATTTCAAATGGCAACCCCCAATCCGGTGGTTGGATGATAGGAGTTGTCGTCAAGGCATGCTTTAAGGTATCAAACGCTTCCTTGCACATATCATCAAAAACAAAGTATGTATCCTTGTGCAACAGGGAGGTAAGGGGATGCACGATTTTGCTAAAGTCCTTGATGAATTTTCTGTAAAAACCTGCATGGCCAAGGAAAGAACAAATCTCCTGCATGCATGCGGGGTAAGGCAAAGAAGAAATAGCATCTATTTTGGCAGGGTCGACGGCAATTCCTTTGCTAGAGACTACATGCCCTAAAACTATACCTTGTTGTACCATAAAGTGACATTTTTCATAATTTAGGACAAGGTTAGTTTCAATGCAACGTTGAAGTACTCTAGCAAGGCTTTCTAAACAAGAATCAAAAGAAGTTCCAAAAACAGTAAAGTCATCCATAAACACTTCCATGCAATCTTCTAGAAAATCAGAAAAATTCTCATCATACAGCGTTGGAATGTAGCAGGTGCATTGCAGAGTCCAAATGGCATCCTCCGATAGGCAAATGTACCAAAGGGGCACGTGAAGGTGGTCTTTTCTTGATCCTCCGGGGCAATGTGAATCTGGAAATAACCTGTATAACCATCAAGAAAATAGTAATGAGTTTTACCTGCCAGTCTTTCCAGCATTTGGTCGATGAAGGGCAGGGGATAGTGATCCTTGCGGGTGGCGTTGTTGAGGCGTCGATAATCAATGCGAACCCGCCAGCTATTTTGTACCCTGGTGTGGATCAACTCATTGTTCTCATTC
The DNA here is from genome assembly GCA_003254905.1 of Nissolia schottii. Classification (NCBI taxonomy): domain Eukaryota; kingdom Viridiplantae; phylum Streptophyta; class Magnoliopsida; order Fabales; family Fabaceae; genus Nissolia; species Nissolia schottii. The sequence goes on along the minus strand of QANU01045572.1, from coordinate 30,968 downwards.
TTTATCACCGTGATTCCAGACTTCTTCGGGACCACTTGCATTGGGCTCACCCACTCACTGTCTGAAATAGGATAGATAATGCCAGCTTTTAAAAGCTTCATTACTTCCTTTTTCACATCTTGAATGAGTGGATTAAGCCGTCTCTGCGGTTGTCTAACTGGCTTTGCTCCCTCTTCTAGGAGTATTTTATGTGTGCATGTGGAAGGGCTAATAACAGTGATGTCATCTATAGTCCATCCAATGGCTTTCTTGTGCTTCTTGAGCACATCAACCAATCTTTCTTCCTCCTGAGAGGAGAGATCATTTGCTATAATCACTGGTAGCGAGTTATCTTCTCCCAGGAAAGTGTACTTGAGATGAGAAGGAAGAGCCTTCAACTCTGGACCTGCCACTTTACTGTTTGTTCCTGCAACTTCACTTAATTCTAAAACAGGAGATGCATTAAGCATATCAAATTCAGAATTCACAAAATTATTACCCAGACCTTCTTGGAGAGACTCATCTATTTCTTTACAGACAGAACACAAGTTACTAACTCCATCACAATTAGGGCATTCAAATTCAGATGTCAATTCTAGCATTTTATCAGCCCATATATCATAAGTATCCAAAATTAAAGAGTCAATAACATCAATTTGAAAAACTGAATGTTTTTCCGAAGGGTAATGCATTGCCTCAGGTAAACCAAATTGCACATGCATATCTCCGCATTCCATGGATAATGTACCGGCATGTACATCAATCTTAGCCCGTGCAGTTTTCAAAAATGGGCGTCCTAAGATTAATGTAGGCTGATTGCCATTGATGTCATTTTCCATTTCTAATACATAGAAATCTGCGGGAAATATTAAATCGTTTACCTTAACTAAGACATCTTGCAAGATACCTTCTGGTCGAGTAGTACTACGGTTGGCAAGTTGTATGATTAATCCGGTCGGCTTGAGGGTTCTCGTGTGTAAAGATTTGTAAATAGACTTCGGCATGACATTGATTGCTGCTCCTAAATCTGCCAAGGCCTTTGTAAATAATCTTTGTCCTATAATACAAGGAACTAAAAGCGTACCTGGGTTTGTACACTTAGGAGGTAATGGACTGGATTTGATGATGGATGACACATTCGCTCCCATGCTGACTTGTGCGGTGTCCTTCAGCCTTCCCTTGTTGATGCACAAGTCCTTCAAGAACTTTGCATACTTGGGGATTTGTCTAATTACCTCTAGGAAGGGGATGTTTACCTCTACCTTCTGGAATGTTTCCAAAAATTCTTTTTCTAACTGCAGTGCAGCAGCGGACTTAGGTTTGGGACCTTTGGGAGGAAAAGGAAGTGGGACAGGTACTTTTCCTGTCGGCAGTGGTTCCGGACACCTGTTAGATTCCTTGGTCTGCTTCGATCCTTCTGCTCCAGTGTCACTGTCAGAGTCTTCTTCTTCGTCTTTTCTTCCGGAGTCTTTTTCTTCCACGTCGCCAGAGTCTTCAGAATCTTCAACCTGCGGTGCCTGCAAAATAGTACCATATCTTAAAGTGATAGTACTTACATTTGCTCTAGGATTTGGAACAGTCTGAGAGGAAAGATGGGATGAGCTACTCGGTTGTGACTGCTTGTTGGAATGAATTTCATTCTGTATTGCTGACAAAGCAGCCTCGTACTTTTTCTGGAATGCCTGCATATCCTGCATCATTTTAAACATATCTTGTAGCATAGAATTCTCGGATGCAGGGGCAGCTTGTGGAAGTTGTGGAGAAGGATGGAACTGTTGTTGTGGCGCGGGGTGGAACTGCTGTTATGACCTCTGCGGAGGAGGCACATATCTTCTTTGTTGTTGTTGTTGTGGGAATGGTTTGGGTTGCGGTTACGGATTAAGGGTATTAGCGTTGTTACTCCATTTAAATGCCGGGTTATCCTTCCAGCCTGGGTTGTAGGTATTGCTGTAGGGATCATACCTATGCTGGTTGGACTGATCTGGCTTACCCGAGAACATGGTCGTAACTGTGGAAGTTTCGTCCCTGAGTAGTGGGCACTGCTCGGGAGAGTAAGAGATGCCATCAGGACAAAGAGAGCATACCACTTGAGTTTGGTGTCCCATAGCCAGAACACTGACCATGTCTGCCAATTTGTCAACTTTTTCAGTAAGAGACACGAACTCATTGTTGGGGTGGTCAACAGAAACTTCATATGCTCCTCTTGTATTCTGGTTAGCTCGCATCTCGTATCTAGAATGATCAGCCATCTCACTGATTAACTGTCTGGCTTCCTCTGGTGTTTTCCTGTTCTTTAGAATACCACCAGCAGCCGAATCAATCCATTTCTGGTCCATGAGACTAAGACCTTCATAGAAATGTTCCAAAAGTTGTACGTCAGTGAACCCATGGTGCGGGCACATGTCGCACAATCTTTGGAATCTCTCCAAATATTCTCCTAAGGTGTCATCAGGCCTCTGTTGGATTCCAAAAATTTCTTTCTGTAGAGCGGATACTCGGCTAGCTGGGAAGTATTTTTCAAGAAACAGTTTCTTCAGGCCCAGTCAACTATTTACTGCTTGGTGAGGANTGGATTCCAGAAATTTCTTTCCATAGAGCGGAAACTCGGCTAGCTGGGAAGTATTTTTCAAGAAACAGTTTCTTTAAGCCCAGCCAACTATTTACTGCCTGGTACGGAATACTGTAATACCAGTCTCGGGCCGCACCTTCCAGAGAAAATGGAAAAGCTTTAAGCTTTACCAAGTCAGGTGTGGCGGACTGCGATCTCATGGTATTACAGGTCATCACGAACACCTTGAGATGGCGGTATGGGTTTTCTGACGGCAAGCCATGAAACTTGGGTAAATGATGTAAAAAGTTAGACTTTATTTCAAAGTCCATGGCATCGTCGGGGAAAACTACACCGGATGGCTCATAAGAGTAGTCAGGGGCTGCCAACAGGCCCCAAGTTTGAGTAGGATTTGCCATGTTTCCTATCACAAAAATAGTATTATTAGTAGTAACAGGGGGTTCTCTTTGTTGCCTCAACTCCCAACTAATTCTCCTTAGCGTTCTTTCGATTTCGGGATCAAAATCAGCTAAGGTAAGGTCAGGCAAGGAACGAGTCATTCATGAGAACTGAAACTAAATAACAAAAAGGAAAAAGAAATGGAGAGAGAAGAAAAGAGTTTGGCTAAATTGCTTCCCTGGCAACGGCGCCAAATTTGACGCTCACCAAAATGTCGTTAGATTTTAATGCACGATCAAATAATAATTTATAAACCAAGTAAACCCCGAAAACATAGTAAAGGGGGTTAACCTGGGTTGTTTCCCAAAGAAGCAATTTAGAACCAATTAATAGTTAAGTAAATCGGGGGGTTTTGTTTGATGAAATTAAAAGAGATTAAAACGAGAGTAAGACAACAATGATAAAAGCAATATCCTGCATACGGCATTACTACATCAAGGATTAATTCTCATCGGTTCCTGATGAATTATCCATAGAAGGAAATGTTGTTTATTAGTTGAGATCTCTACTAATATGCAATTCACTTAACAAACTACGATCGTCAATCCCTTAAGCATTTGTGAATATAGGTATTAAAACCAAGATCTTAGCATTAAAACCCATATTAATTAAGCACTAACTGCACAACCTAATCAAATCTGATTAGTTCTCCAAAAGTTCCTTAATCAAAGTTTAATAAATCATACAATCGTCAAGATTCATTAACTTAGATTTAACCTTAACTAATAACATGCAATCGCTATATCATTAATCAAGGGTGGAACAATTCATGCATAATCATTACGCGCAAGACCTCAAATTAATCTTTAATCTAGCGTTACCGTATGCAAGATATTAAGAAACTACTCCTCCATGGTTGGAGGATTAAAACTCAAAGTAAGTAAAGAGAAAGAAAGAAGTAAATAAAGAGAAAGAAAGAGTAAATGACAATGGAGAAATAAAACAATAGAACCTGGAATTAATTTGGCAGAACTTTGTTACAAGTCTTGAGAGAAAAAGGCTTCTACAAAGCACTTTACTAACATAAACCTATAATGCTCAAAATGGAAATGTAAAAAGTGTAGAAATATGGAAGGAAAAGGAAGAGTTCTCAGCCTAGGAGAACTAGGGTGGATGGTGGAAGAGAGATGTGGAAGAGATGCCCAAAATGAATGCCTTGGCCTCCTATTTATAGGCCAAGGTTCAACAGGATCGCTCAGCGGTTTAGCACCGTGGCTGAGCGATTTGTGCACTTTTGCTGAGCGATAGAGACGGTGGCGCTGAGCGGCTGAGTCAGTTTAGGCTGCTTACGGCTTCATTAAATGCGCTAGTCAGCTTTTGCAAGGCGGCTCTGAATTCTGAGCTGGCGCATTAAATGCGCCGGTGCAAGTTGGTACTTTCGCTGAGAGAAAGGGGTTCAATCGCTGAGCATTTCCTTCTGCTTCGCTGAGCGATAGTTGCTTTTTCGCTAAGTGATTCTTCTTTATCCGCTGAGCGATGTTGCTTAAACTCGCCATCTTGCTTCTTTCCTCTTTTGTCCTTGGTCACATCTTCTCTTTACATCTTCAATGATCTTCTTGAACCTTCATTTCCTGAAATTTCATAATAGAAAACTCCAAAAGAAATATTAAATTCTAAGAGTAAAATAATGCCTAATCTTACCATTTTTCTTAATTTCTCTCAAAAGAGGACAATGTGTAAAAACATATTGATTAAGTGTTAAACCTACACATTTAGTACGCATTTGTTCACTTATAGAGTAATAACTTAGGGTACAAAATCTACTTATCATACATGCTAAATCTTCTGTTGTTTTTCATAATATTTAGTGGGTATTAACCCTTCTTGAATATAATTAATATCAGCACCTGAATCTATCAAAGCAGTGGTATTAAACTTTTCATGTTGAATTACTAAGGTTATAGTACAATACCATTTATGTTGGGTAATAATTCTGAGCACATTGATAAATTGATCTGCCTCTATGGACCCCTGGGATTAGCACATACAAAACTCTCTCTGAAAACCTAAAGAAAACCCTCTGTATGATCTTTGCTTCAAGATATCAATATTAAAGTCTTCGTTCAAAATTTTGTAAGTCTTTCATGTTTTTTTGCTTGATCTCTTTGTTCATTATATTCTGCCGATTATATCAATTTTACTTCTATATCTTTTTTCAAAACAATCCATTTGTGCTATATTCATATACACAATTAAGTTATTCAAAACGACTATATTACTTTTGCAAATAAAGGATGAAATTCTTGAGGTGGCTGAGAAAATCGGCAAAGCAGGAATGTCGCTCCTTGTCATTGGCCATGCCCGAAGCCGTTACCTTAACCGCAAAGAGGGGGATGCCGAGTGACTGGAGTGAAGTCGTAACAAGGTAGCCGTATTGGAAGGTGCGGCTGGATCACCTCCTTTTCAGGGATAGCTAATGCTTGTTGGGAAATTTGGTTTGACACGGCTTCACACCGAAAAAGAAGCGAGCTACGTCTGAGTAAAATTGGGAGATGAGAGTATTCTTTCATTTCTCGAAGGTGAAGTAAGATTAATAGGATCATTGCTAATAAAGTAATTTGCAAAATTAATATAGTCATTTTGAATAACTTGATTTAATTGTGTATATGAATATAGCTCAAATGGATTGTTTTGAAGTATATTTAGATGATGTTCTCGTATTCTCAAAGGGTATTAATCAACATGTTCAACATCTAGAAACATTCATTACCATAATTAAAGAAAATGACTTAGTCGTTTCAGCAAAGAAAATTAAAATCTTTCAAACCAAAGTCAGGTTCTTAGGATTTGAAATCTATCAAGGAACCATAACTCCCATTCAAAGGTCATTAGAATTTGCTTCAAGATTTCCTGATAAAATTACGGAAAAAAACCCAATTACAAAGATTTTTAGGATGTTTAAACTATATAGCTGACTTCATTCCTAATATTAGGGTCATATGTGCCCCTCTGTACAAAAGACTTAAAAAGAATCCGCCACCATGGGATGAAAGCACGACCAAAATAGTTACCCAGGTAAAAGCCATGATCAAAACCCTTCCTTGCTTAGGAATACCAGATCCAGAAGCCAAGCTCATTGTAGAAACCGATGCCTCTGAGTTAGGTTATGGGGTTGTTCTTAAACAAATCCTACCAGATTCAAAGACTGAGCAAATAGTCAGATATCATTCGGGTATTTGGCACTCTTCTCAAACAAAATATTCTACTGTTAAAAAAGAAATTTTATCAATAGTTTTGTGTGTTATGAAATTTCAGGATGATTTATTTAACAAAAGTTTTCTCATCAAAACTGATTGCAAAGCAGCCCCATCTGTTTTACAAAAAAATGTTAAAAATTTGGCTTCAAAACATATTTTCGCCAGATGCCAATCATTACTATCATGCTTCGATTTTGAGATCACACATATTAAAGGAGAGACAAACACATTACCAGACTTTTTCACAAGAGAGTTTTTACAGGGATCAAATGAGCAAGACTAAAAGGACAAAAGAATATTATGGAACCCCACTGGGTTCTGAAACATCAAAAACAAGATCAAGATCTGGTACAGTTGTGGGCAGTCCTAGCCCAAGTTCAATACCAAGCACAATAAGGCCTTCAGGGCTTAGCTCAATACGTCCTACAGTTGGACTAATAGGTTCAAGTTCAACACAAAAATCACTACGCCCTTACTCTGATGTTATCAAGGCTACACCTTCTCCAAGCCAAAGCCCCTTAACTCTCAGTCAAAATAGGTTCACCACCCTTAACCACTACAACACCTTAACTGGCTCTCCAAGCCACCCATCATCAGCCTTAATAGAACCTCAATACCAAGAAAAAAGACGATTTACTGCCCATTGCAGTAATCACAAAAGAATGGCAAAAAAGGGCACCAAGAGAAATTGCCCAAATACTGTTTCCTCCACCTTTTCAATACATTCCTCATACCCCACTCAAAACCAGACTATTTTACGAGTTCATCTTGGTCGACACAGAATCGGTCGAACTAGTTCACAAAGAGGACCCCTCTGGTTCTATTGTGCATTCAAAGGTTGAAATTCTTAAAGTTTTATCTGTCCAAGACTGGGGCCAAGAAGTCCATAAACCCAAAACTTTTTCACTAAATTTTAATCCTCCATAATACACATATCATGACTATATCGAAGCCTGGTACAATACCTTTTATTACAAACCATATCAGCATTCATGGTTTCTATGGTTCAAGAAAGGCATATCATTAAAATTTCCCCGATGGTTTCTTCACTGGTTTAACCAAATGGGGCCTATGTTAGCAGTATTTCCTAACGAAGTTCAAAACAGTTATACTTATTTCAAGACTAATACCACTTTCGTGGGAGAATATCAATTCATTTCTTTCATAGCCAGTCAAGCTATAACCTGGATCCTATCTTGGGATTATAGTAAGGCTAAGATTGCAGAAGACTCAGACCTGCTTATGCTGGTCCGATCAATACGTGTAAAATGGTGGTCAAAGTTCAATATTGATTTACTTAAAAAAGAAAAACTAGATCAATGGATCAAAATGAGTCTGCAGGGAAAAACTCTGAGAACCCAATAAAAATTTCTGATCAAGACAAGAAGTTCGCAGCTGAAAAAGCTCAGCTTATGGGAGCCCTGGCCTCAGCAACCTCCTCTCAAGACCTCCAGCAGACCTGGAAGAAGACCTCTTTCGACTCGGGCTCGGAACCCGATGATGAAGCTTCTAGCTCATCAAATTACTTACAAGACAATGAAGATGACTGTTACGGGATTCCCTTCCTGTAAAGTCATCATTAAAGGACCTGCCAACCACCAATCAAAAGTGTCGGCAGAAGACGACAAGAAGAAAAAGCTACTATTCAAGCACGCGGGTTTTGAAAAAGAAGACGCGACATAAAGTTTGCAATAATTGTACTTTTTACTATTCAATTACTTTTCCTTTGTCAAAATATGTAATTATTATGTTCCCCATTACTGTTTAAAGTTTGTTTGTATTTCGCCCCAATGTTCTATAAATTGGGAGCTTTCTTTCATTAGAAATCAGAGCGAAAAACAAATAGCACTCCCTCTGATCTCTCTAAACTTATATGAGCGACTTTGTGGAAATAAAGATCAAAAGTGTTTTAGACCGCTTATCTTTGTAAGTTCTATGTTCCATGTTTTTCAGCTCATTCCATTATTAATTGTAGACTCTACTTATATTATTGTGATTTACAATAATTTATTCAAGACCCTCCTTCATTTCCATATTCATTAAACGTTCGGCATTTTGTCGATCTTCCCTTCTGCGTTCTAATGTCTCTGATTACAACACTGATTAGCAATCCTTCTTCTCTGGTATCAGAGCCAAGTAGGCTCTGGTGAAGGTCATTACTATTATTTTATTACTATTCTTAAGTTTTTGTTGTTCATAACTCCTTAAAACCTTTGTTCTTTTGATCATTCTCTTTGGGGGGTGTAGTAATGAGAGCTACTCATACGTTGGTCAGCCTTGAGACTAGGTGGTCCCGGCAGAAAGAGCTTAAGTCCGTTGGGTAGAGCTAGAGGCTCGGTTGGGATGATGAATTATCATTTCATTATTGCTTCCTAAATTTAAGTTACTCATAGTTCTTAAAAGTCTTTGGACTGTTTGAGCCATTCTATTGGGTTATGCTACGGAACCACCTACCGGGCTGACCAACAGACTTACGCTCTTTCTGCCGCGACCACCTAGTCTCAAGGCTGACCAACGTATGAGTAGCTCTCACTACTACACCCCCCAAAGAGACTGATCAAAAGAATAAAGGTTTTAAGAAGTTACGAACAACAAAAACTTAAGAATAGTAATAAAATAACAGTAATGACCTTCACCAGAGCCTACTTGGCTCTGATACCAGAGAAGAAGGATCGCTAATCAGTGTTGTAATCAGAGACATTAGAACGCAGAAGGGAAGATCGACAAAATGCCGAACGTTTAATGAATATGGAAATGAAGGAGGGTCTTGAATAAATTATTGTAAATCACAATAATATAAGTAGAGTCTACAATTAATAATGGAATGAGCTGAAAAACATGGAACATAGAACTTACAAAGGATAAGCGATCTAAAATTCTTTTGATCTTTATTTCCACAAAGTCGCTCATATAAGTTTAGAGAGATCAGAGGAAGTGCTATCTGTAACATCCCGATTTTTCCTTAGGGAAATATTCGTAAACATAAATAATTAATTAATTTTCTAAGCATGTTTAGAGGATTAAGATGCAAAATTTTAGTTAAGATATCCCTAGGGATTTAGACGTGTCACAGTAGAAAATTCGGCAGACAATCGAACAGTCGTTGTTCGCCGATGAAATTTGGCACGCAAAACGGTGTCCGTGAAAATAATCTCCCGACGAGAAATTCACAAACACCTTTAACCATTAATACCCTTAGGTAGGTGGGAAATAGGGGATCGCGACGGTTCAAACGGAATATTTTTCGGACGACCATGCGCGACGCACCGAGACTGCGAGCGATAAAACACGAGCGAACCGGGACTGGGAGAAATTAAAATCTCCTCAGCTGATTAGAGAAGGCTGCACGTTTTTTTTAGAGTTTTTGGTCAAAAATATCCCTTAAATTAAGCTTCCAAAATGTCATTCACCATACCTCATCAAATCATAGCCCATACTTTCCACTATTCACCTTTTTTTAATTAAATTCCAAAATTATCAAATTTCTCTCCCTCAAATCAGCCTTGGCTGAACCCTCTCTTTCATTTCTCTCTAAAATTTTTTCATCTCCTTCAAAACTCCATAGCCATTCTTCTAGCAAGCTTCAAGAACACCACATTGCTCCTAAGGAAAAACAAGCATCCTTGCTACCATTTTCTTCTCTAAAAACCGAACCCCACAAGCCCCAAGTTCCCTCATCTCATCCTCATTTCTTTCACTAAAAATCTAGAGGAGAACTCTCATCTTGTTCTCTCTAGAAAACTCAAGTCATTCCTCAAGAACACAAGCACATTAAGCTCATTCTTAAGGAAGCAAGCAAGTGGTGCTCCAACACCTTGGAGGCTTCTTGTCAACACTCACACCACCAACCAAGGACTCTTTGGAAGTGGGTAACTTAGGCTTTCACTCATTCTTTAGTGCTCTTGAGCTCATGAATGATTTTGTATGTTTATGTGTGTTTTATGTTTATGTGTTATATGCTTAATGCCTTGAAATATTTTGTTATAATGTGATAATGTAAAGCAAAGTTAGAGCATGGCTAGAGGTTGAAATGATGTGAGAAACTATGTATGTTTGAGTGGAAAGTACATGGAAGAGTTTGAGAAAAGGTGACATAGAACAAAAATGAGGTTTTTGGCATAAAAGGGCAAAATGGTCATTTCGGGATTTTTGGGTATTTAGAATAAAAATCTGGGTTTCTTTTTATGAAAAATGGGTTTAGAGGTATCAAAAACCTTGGGGTCAAGACTTGAGTCCATTGGAATGTGGTTAACTAAAATTTTGAAGAAAATTGGTTTTTATGTGCAAAAATGGCATTTTGATCAAAAAGGGCAAATCTGTAATTTCAGGTGTTTGGACTAAAAATCTAGGTTTCTTTTTATGAAAAATGGGTTTAGAGGTATCAAAAACCTTAGGGTCAAGTCTTGAGTCCATTGGGTTATGGATAAACAAAATTTCAAAGAAAAATCGGTTTTTCGGACAAAAATGGTATTTTAAGCAAAAGAGGGCAAATCTGTAATTTCAGGTGTTTGGACTAAAAATCTGGGTTTATTAACATGAAAAATGGGTTTAGAGGTATTAAAAACCTTAGGGTCAAGTCTTGGGTCCATTGGGTTATGGAGAAATAAAATTCCAAAGAAAAATCGGTTTTTATGGGCAAAAAATGATTTTTGATCAAAAAGGGCAAAACTGTAATTTCAAGTAATGAAATTAAAAATCTGGGTTTGTTTTCATAAAAAGTGGGTTTAGAACTATGAAAAACTTTAGGGTCAAGCTTTGAGTCCATCGGTCAATGAATGATTAAAAATCCTAACGAAAAATGGGTTTTTCGGGTAAAAGATTTTAGGTGTGACAAACATGAGTTTATTCAGTTATGTGTACCTGTTTATTCAGTTGTATTATGTCATTTGCATTACTATGAGCCACCCAAGGGGTGCAGAGAACAAGAATAGATTATGAGTACCAAGCAGTGCATGCATCATGAGGCAGTGTTGCCACAGGACTTAGGGCAACCATAGATCGCTAGAATTAAATAAATTAATGTGCAAAGATGGTAATATAATTTAGGGAAACAGTTAAGTCTAAAGACGGGCCCCGACCACAGAGGGTTGGAGTAGCCCGAAGTTATGACATAGTTATGTGATAGGAATCCCTCTCTTGGCACGTCATACCTGACAAGCCCCTCCCCAGCCGTGCGAGACGGATTGAGTTATGATTATGATACGCAGATAAAGATCTGAACGCGGGTTTCCACCCGGATGAGAGAAAAGAAAGTAAGGAACGCTTGCGCTTTTATGTCATGACATTTAAAAGACGAGTAAGTACACCCCCAGACGTGGTGTAAGTAACGCCCCCAGACGTGGCGAAAGGATCCCCCAGACGTGGATCAAAGAAAGAAAGATATGCCCCCAGACGTGGCATCAGGCGCACCCCCAGTTGTGGTGAGCAACCTACGCCCCCAGACGTGGCGGAGGACTGTCCCCCAGACGTGGACAGAGAAAGAAAAAGAGAGATCTTGTCCCCCAGACGTGGACAAGCGAGCCCTCGCCTGCCAGTGCTATCGCTAGGGTACACTCCCGCCACTCTATCAGTCGAGTGGTTGCAAGTGGTTGCGGCTGTATGAGGGACGACGGTCCCGCAGTCAGCAAGGGGGTGAGGGCATCCAGCAGCGAAGAAAAGGACGCAGCCATAGGCGCGTAAGAGAACCCCCTTTCCCCAGACATGCATTAAAGATTTCTTGATGAATGTAGTATATATATATATATATATATATACATGTATGTGTAAGTATGCCTATATGTAAGGCACGTCACGAGGTGACATCTCGAGTAGAAGAACGTGGGTACGTGATGCAGTATCACCAGGCCCTGACGGTCTAAGTTAGAAAGCACGAGATTCAATAACTAGGTTAAGCAAGATTAGATTCCCCACGATCACCTAGTAATTAGATAAAGCTGCTCAGGCCTAGTATGGATAATAAACAGTAGGGGTATTAGTATGAGTCGACACTTAGAGACCCCCTGAGCGGCGGAATCATAATTGAAGTGAAACGAGTAGGTATTCCCCGAAGGACCCCACTGAGGACGAAATGTTCTCACCCCCACTTCGTTATGATTCTAGGCAGGAACTTGTGACACGCTGCGAGGATCAGAGCATACCTTGGAACGAGGACAATAACTTCTACTGTAGCAGAAGCCCCTGAGCCGAGGCATCGCGGAGGAGCAACCAGTGCTACCGATCAACTGGCAAGCAAGGTAGGGATTCGTGATGAATAATGTGTGACAGTCACACGATCTAGTCAGGTCGTTGGCGACTAAGTGTGATAAATGTAAAGTATATTATTATTTAACTGTGCGGTTGTATTATGGACCAATTGATTGTATATATATGTATGGTATAAAATATTCTGGAGACCTATTTCTTAGAATGGCAACGCTTAAGTCTGATAAGACTCTATCGCTTGTATCCATATATAATTTATTGACGCGTATGGCTCTAAATTTGTAAACTAGTGAGGATGTGAGAAAAATTTCAAAACGGTCCGTATTTTCGAGTAAGAAATATTTTCCAAGCTAAAAGTAGGGGCTAAAAGTAACCTCAGCCAAGCAGATAACAACCCTATAATTAGTGTTACGATTAGAGCGTAAGCTGAAATTAGGGGTGTTACACTATCTGTTTTTCGCTCTGATTTCTAATGAAAGAAAGCTCCCAATTTATAGAACATTGGGGCGAAATACAAACAAACTTTAAACAATAATGGGGAACATAATAATTACATCTTTTGACAAAGGAAAAGTAATTGAATAGTAAAAAGTACAATTATTGCAAACTTTATGTCACGTCTTCTTTTTCAAAACCCGCGTGCTTGAATAGTAGCTTTTTCTTCTTGTCGTCTTCTGCCGACACTTTTGGTTGGTGGTTGGCAGGTCCTTTAATGATGACTTTACAGGAAGGGAATCCGAGTCCGAGCCCGAGCTGAAAGAGGTCTTCTTCCAAGTCTGCTGGATGTCTTGAGAGGAGGTTGCTGAGGCAAGGGCTGCCATAAGCTGAGCTTTTTCAGCTGCAAACTTCTAGTCTTGATCAGAAATTTTTATTGGGTTTTCAGGGGTTTTTCCCTGCAGACTCATTTTGATCCATTGATCTAGTTTTTCTTTTTTAAGTAAATCAATATTGAACTTTGACCACCATTTTACACGTATTGATCGGACCAGCATAAGCAGGTCTGAGTCTTCCGTAATCTTAGCCTTACTATAATCCCAAGATAGGATCCAGGTTATAGCTTGACTGGCTACGAAAGAAATGAATTGATATTCTCCCATGAAAATGGTATTAGTCTTGAAATAAGTATAACTGTTTTGAACTTCGTTAGGAAATACTGCTAACATAGGCCCCATTTGGTTAAACCAGTGAAGAAACCATCGGGGAAATTTTAATGATATGCCTTTCTTGAACCATAGAAACCGTGAATACTGATATGGTTTTTAATAAAAGGTATTGTACCAGGCTTCAATATAGTCATGATATGTGTATTGTGGAGGATTAAAATTTAGTGAAAAAGTTTCGGGTTTATGGACTTCTTGACCTCAATCTTGGACAGATAAAACTTTAAGAATTTTAACCTTTGAATGCGCAATAGAACCAGAGGGGTCCTCTTTGTGAACTAGTTCGACCGATTCTGTGTCGACCAAGATGAACTTGTAGAATAGTATGGTTTTGAGTGGGGTATGAGGAATGTATTGAAAAGGTGGAGGAAACAGTATTTGGGCAATTTCTTTTCGTGTCCTTTTTTGCCATTCTTTTTCGATTACTGCAATGGGCAGTAAATCATCTTTTTCTTGGTATTGAGGTTCTATTAAGGCTGATGATGGGCGGCTTGGAGAGCCAGTTAAGGTGTTGTAGTAGTTAAGGGTGGTGAACCTGTTTTGACTGAGAGTTAAGGGGCTTTGGCTTGGAGAAGGTGTAGCCTTGATAACATCAGAGTAAGGGCGTAGTGATTTTTGTGTTGAACTTGAACCTATTGGTCCTACTGTAGGACGTATTGAGCTAAGCCCTGAAGGCCTTATCGTGCTTTGTATTGAACTTGGGCTAGGACTGCCCACAACTGTACCGGATCTTGATCTTGTTTTTGATGTTTCAGAACCCAGTGGGGTTCCATAATATTCTTTTGTCCTTTTATTCTCGCTCATTTGATCTCTGTAAAACTCTCTTGTGAGAAAGTCTGGTAATGTGTTTGTCTCTCCTTTAATATGTGTGATCTCAAAATCGGAGCATGATAGTAATGATTGCCATCTGGCGAAAATATGTTTTGAAACCAAATTTTTAACATCTTTTTGTAAAATAGATGGGGTTGCTTTGCAATCAGTTTTGATGAGAAAACTTTTGTTAAATAAATCATCCTGAAATTTCATAACACACAAAACTATTGATAAAATTTCTTTTTTAATAGTAGAATATTTTTATTGAGAAAAGTGCCAAATACCCGAATGATATCTGACTATTTGCTTAGTCTTTGAATCTGGTAGGATTTGTTTAAGAACACCCCCATAACCTAACTCAGAGGCATCAGTTTCTACAATGAGTTTGGCTTCTGGATCTGGTATTCCTAAGCAAGGAAGGGTTTCGATCATGGATTTTACCTGGGTAACTATTTTGGTCATGCTTTCATCCCATGGTGGCGGATTCTTTTTAAGTCTTTTGTACAGAGGGGCACATATGACCCTAATATTAGGAATGAAGTCAGCTATATAGTTTAAACATCCTAAACATCTTTGTAATTGGGTTTTTTTTTTCGTAATTTTATCAAGAAATCTTGAAGCAAATTCTAATGACCTTTGAATGGGAGTTATGGCTCCTTGATAGATTTCAAATCCTAAGAACCTAACTTTGGTTTGAAAGATTTTAATTTTCTTTGCTGAAACGACTAAGCCGTTTTCTTTAATTATGGTAATGAATGTTTCTAGATGTTGAACATGTTGATTAATACCCTTTGAGAATACGAGAACATCATCTAAATATACTATAGTGAAGTCCATGTATGGATAAAAGATGTCATTCATGATGTTTTGAAACTCACTAGGAGCATTTTTTAATCCTTGGGGCATTACATTCCATTCGTAATGACCAAAAGGGACTACAAATGCAGTCTTGTACTTAGCCTCCTCCCTGACAGAAATTTGGTAGTAACCAGATTTCATATCAAATTTGGAGAATATGGTAGCATTACCTAATCTTTTAATTAAATCGGCTTTATTGGGCAAAGGATACGATTTTAACACTTTATTTAATGGCTTGTAATTAATGACCAATCTAGGAGTGCCTCGTTCCTGTTCGGAGGCATTCATGACATAAAATCCTGCGCAACTCCAGGGGGACTTGAAGGGGCGGATTAAACCTTTATCTAAATATTCTTGAAGCTCTTTTTTACAATATTGAATGTATTCAGTATTCATCTGAATTGGTCTTGCTTTTGTGGGAATATCTTTTTCGTTAAATCTGTTTACATACGGTAAAGAAATTTCATATTTCTTTCAGTGCCAGAACGCAGTAGGATTTAGATCACAAATTTCTTGTTCAATTTTCTTCTGAAAATTATTAATAATTTTAAAAATATTGGGAGATGTTAATTATTGATTAATTTTTTGATATTGAATTTCTTTATTTAACATATTAATATGTTTTTGCTTTCTTTGAATCAGATTAATTTGTTTTATTGATAACTCCTGCAAATTATTTAACTCTCGCTCCTGTGGAGGTGCAAGAAATTCGAATATAACCTGTTGTCCCAAAGGGGTAGAGATTATACCTTTATTGGACACATAGAATGGATAGAGAAGAGTTAGGAAAGGGGTTCCCAATATTATTTCCTGACTCATATTTTTGATCAAAACAAAAGAAATGGTGTAACAAATTTTATTTTTACAAATTTTTGCATTCGAAAGTTTATAATTAATCTTTAATCTTGATCCATTAGTACATGCTAAATTTTCTGTTGTTTTTTCATAATACTTAGCTGGTATTATCCCTTCTTGAATACAATTAATATCAGCTCCTGAATCAATCAAAGCAGTAATATTAAATTTTTCATTTTGAACAATTAATGTCACCTTGCAATACCACTTGTGTTGAGTGATAATGCTAAGCATGTTAATGAATTGATCAGTGCCTTCCGATTCTGAAGCTTGGTTATGGGCTAGAATAGTTTTTCCCAAATCTTCCTCTGACTTTTGAGATCAGAGGATGTCTTTGCCTTCAAGTTGTAGTACCTTGCAGTTTAGAGATAGGACCTCATTTTTTAATTCTTTAATTTCGGCTTTTAAGGTTGTTATCTAACCTTGTAAATCTTTTACAAAAATTTGTTCTTTAGGGTTTTTAAATCTATCAATTACTTCATTCATGTCTATTGGAATTATTTGAATCTGTTGTTGCTCTTGTTTTTTAACCAGTTCTCCTAATTGTTGGATAAATTCTGTCTTTAATGGTGAATCTTCCATTTTATCTATTATTGAGATTAGTGTTGACGTTTGTTCTGAATCTAAGACATTTACCTTTTTAATGCAATTGGCGCAAGGACACAAACCAGGGCCTAAGCAATTTTCATCTTCAGAAGAGTCTTCAGATGATGAAGAGCTTTGGACTAGTTGGCTTACCTCATATAGATCTTCTTGATCACTAAAGTCAGATATTGAAGAATCTGAGTTCTCAAGCTCTGAGTTAATTAAGATGTTGATTAGACTTTTCTTTAATTCTTCATCTATCTGTAGTTCATTAAGTTTATGTTGAGTCCTACATTTATTAGCATAATGACCAAGTTTGCCACACTTCCAACAAACATCCTTTTGATAAACATTTTCTTTTCTTTTTCCCTTTTGATATTTAGGTGGTGACCTTCTCTTGTAAGGTTTATGTGGATATTGAGAAGATTGTGCTTGTATATGTTTATACGATTTTGATTTATGGAATGGTTTCCTTTTGTATGGTTGGACGATTTTTTGTTTCCTTTTAATGGTAGCACTTGGTGCTTTCAGAGGTTCTACACCATACTGATAGCAGAAGGTGCCAAGTTCTCATTTATTAAATGTTGATTCGTTACACATTTTATTCTGGAGTTTAAAGTCAGTACAGACTTGTATTCCAGTTTCAACTATGACTGTATGGATTTCTCCATAGGTTAGATTATCGTAAACGAGGGTTCCTCCCAAATGGGTTTGAAGATTGAGTTTTACCTTTTCTGCAAAGAGTTTTGGAAATCCAGAGATGAATTTCTCTTTCCAAAATCCCGCTGAGCCATCTTCTCTGAGGGTTACCTTAGAGAGGAAGGTGTCTTTATACCAATGGTAATCAGACATGGTAGGACAGTATAGGTTTGCTAACTGACCTGCAGCTCGTTCTTTGAACATAGTTGGATCACCAATAAAATTTTTCATTATTGAATATATTAAGGTGGCGACAGCGTCTTGCTGGCCTCCTTCGATTTTAACCGCGTTAAGGATTATTGCGTTATCTTGGCCGGTGAGAAGGTTATCCCACCATCCTCTGAGCTGACCAGTAAAGCCTTGGGTTAAGGCCTGAGCAGCATTCTTATTGTCATTACCTCTAGTGAGATAGGCATTGGCACACATAGACATTTGGCAAGTCAAATCTAGGATTTGTTGTTCTGCCATACCGTCTAGGTTCCATTCTATCTAATCTACTCCATTGTAGGCAGTTTGAACCTGTTGACCACGTTCCTCAAACTGTACATCTGGATATGTAGGCTAAGGATAGTAGTTTCTTAATCTTGGATATTGATACTTCTTTTGAGTTAATTTATTAATCTCTTGTTCTTCAATGTTAATTGTATTGATGGATGGATTAAATTTTAGTTTTTCTAAGGTTTTTCTAATTTCTTCTACCTTTTCATCGGTGTCAGAAGATAATTTTATTGGTTCTGAATAGTTCCCTATTTTATATATAGGGGTCGCTTTGGGTTTTGAACTACTAGGAATGTCAGTCTTGCATACTAATTGAGTTAATTGTTTTGACATAATGCTTAACATGGTATTTGAATAATTGATGAACTCCCTTAAAATCGGCTTTACTCAAGGGTTGATCTTCTCTAAGTATTGCTTTGAAGGGTACAACTTCTACTTCGATTTTAGAGTTTTGAATTTTTATTCCTTCTGCTGGAGGATATTCAGATTCTACAGTAGAATCATTGAATAACTTCCACGCCGTTACTCTTGTTTCTAAAGGGTTTATTGTCTTTAGATAGTGTTGATTGAACCAATGGAAAAAGTTGAGATTGATTTCATGTTCTTCCATGTATTGGTAGAACATGCTTCGGATCTCGTCTCTTTCCTCTTTAGTGTAGTTTTGGAAAAACCAGTCTACTTTTGACTTATTGTAAGGTGCTGTAAAATCTTGCCTAATCCATTCTTTATCTATTTGAAAAGGTGTATTATTAGTTAAAGTATTGATCATTTGGGTTGTTGTTGGAGAATACTGAGGAGACTCTGAATTAGTGTTATCTTGATAAATCAGTTGGGTTACCCTAGGAGTAGGATTTCTCAATCCTGAAATTTCTGAGTTATCCACAGAGAATCTAGCGGACTCCATCCTAGAGTGAACACTAGGTGTTCCTATTCTTACAGATGATGATCTGTTCATTCTTAATCTTACTTTTGAACCTTCTTCTATAATTTCTCGTATTTGAGTATTATAGATTTCTGGCTCTTTAATAGCATCTTCAAATACCCATTCTTCTGGCATATGTTGAAGTGCTTCTTAATGAGAAAGTCTTTTAGGGGTTTGGATCTTTGACTTTGACAAGTTAGCTTCTATAATTATGGTTTCATTATGGCTAGAGGACCTAAGAGCTCTATATCCGTAATCAATTTTGGTGAATAACTTGATTTAATTTTGTATATGAATATAGCTCAAATGGATTGTTTTGAAAAAAGATATAGAAGTAAAATTGATATAATCGGCAGAATATAATGAACAAAGAGATCAGGAGAAAAAAACATGAAAGACTTACAAAATTTTGAACGAATACTTTAATATTGATATCTTGAAGCAAAGATCATACAGATGGTTTTCTTCAGGTTTTCAGAGAGAGTTTTGTATGTGTTTTTCGTTCTGAATCCTAATGAGAAGAGGCACCCAATTTATAGGAGATTGGGCTGGGCACATGACAAATTTAAAACAGTAAAAGGAAACATAATAATTACATCTTTTGAAAAGCAAACAGTAAAAGTACAATTATTACAAAACTTTATGTCGAAAGATTCCGTGTGCTTGATGATTAGAGTATTGAAGCAGGCTTTTGTTTCTTTGTCATTTTCTGCCGACACCTGTTGTAACATCCCGATTTTTCTTAGAGAAATAATCGTAAACATAATTATTAAAATTAATTTTCTAATCGTGATTAGAAAATAAAGATGGGAAATTATTAGGTAGAATATCCTTAGGAAATAAAACGTGTCGCTGTAGGAAGTTCGGCAGACAACCGAATAGCCGTTGTTCGCCGATGAAATTTTCTAACGCGTAAGAGGTGTTCGTGAAAATAATCTCCCGGAGAAAAATTCACAAACACCTTTAAATATTAATACCATTAGGTAGAGGGGAATTAAAGGGTCGTGGCGGTATAAACGGAATATTTTTTGGACGACCGTGCGCGACGCACCAACTCTGCGAGCGATAAAACACGAGCGAACCGGAACCGAAAAAAAAAATGAAATCTCAGCAGCTAAGAAGAAGCTGCACTATTTTGAAAGAGAATTTTTGACCAAGAAATAATTCCCCAAAATGTGCTTCCAAATTCCCATCACCATACTTTTCTTACTTACTTCACCAAATCACATCACTTACCCATACCCATGCCCATACCTCCCACTATTCACCACATTTTATTTATTCTAAAAATCAACTAAATTCCCTCACAATCAGCCCTCCAAAAACCGAGCCCCTCCCCCAAGTTTACAAGAGAACTTCATCTTCTACAATCCTCCATAACCACACCTCAAGCCAAGCTCCAAGAACACCACTTTGTCTCCAAGAAAGCAAGCATTCTTGCCATCCTCTTTCACCTCCCAAGAACCGAAAACACACCCCCAAAGTCTCCTCATCTTAGTTTCATTTTCTTACACTCACAACCAAGAGGAACAACATCATCATCCTCTTCATTGTGCAAGGTTCTCATTTTGGAGAAAGGTGACATAAAGCTTTGGGAACATCAAGGCTTGTGGAACTTCACTCCCAACTCCCTTCACCAACCTTCTTGAGATGTGGGTAACTAATTAAAAATCATCCCTTGATGGTTCTAGGCCTTTTTGCTTGTTTAAGTGATTTAGGAGAAAATGCACATAATATGTGATTTTTGCCTTGAAATAAACTTGCATGTGCTATTAGTGATTTGATGAGGATAAATGTATATTTTTGGTTGTTAAAGCTTGTGATTCTAAGTGATTATGTGAACTATGGTAGTTTATGCTAGCTATGTTAGGCTTAGGTTGTAGATGATTTCTCCATGATTCTTTGAGGTAAAATATATTGTTTGATGGTTGTTGGAACTGATGGAAGGACCCCAAAAAGTGGGCATGAGCAAAGATGCAAGAAAGAGTAAGAAAAGAAAGCAAGAGGCCTAAGTTGCGCCCAAAGCGCTGAGCGGCCCAAGGGGACCGCTGACCGGTCTGGGGCTGCACTTAGAAAATGTTTTTAGAATGGCTTTTGAAAGCGGAGATGAAGTTCAGGGCGCTGAGCGGCCTCATGAACTGCTAAGCGGTGTGAAGACCGAGATGAAAAATAGTTTGAAAACAAATGTTTATGAAAATCTATCTGGGGCCATAGTTCCAACAACCATTGATTTGACTGATGCAGGATGTATGTGGACCATTGCATGTAGAATGAATATGTTTAGGAATGATTATAATGTCATGCATCATGAGAAATAGAAGTTAATCACATAAAGATTTAAAGAGCATAACTGAACCTTAGGGAATCAGTATGTAGTTATATGATAGCAGGTATCTCTCTTGGCGGAAACGCCCCTCACCAGCCCCCACAAAGGGGTGGATTGGTTAAGGAGAAGGAAGGAAAAGAAAGAAAAAAAGAAAGAAAGAAAGAAAAGATGAATGAGAAAAGGGTGACGTCACAAAGAAAAGATGAATGAGAAAGGGTGGCGTCACACCTAGGAAATGATAATGATATGATGATGATGATGTATGTGTCTCCACTTGGTTGTGTCATAGGGCCAACCCCTCGCCCTCCCACTAGGTGGACGGTTGATAAGTAGATTTTGTACCCTAAGTTATTACTCTATAAGTGAACAAATGCGTACTAGATGTGTGGGTTTAACACTTAATCAATATGTTTTTACACATTGTCCTCTTTTGAGAGGAATTAAGAAAAATGGTAAGATTAGGCATTATTTTACTCTTAGAATTTAATATTTCTTTTGGAGTTTTCTATTATGAAATTTCAGGAAATGAAGGTTCAAGAAGATCATTAAAGATGTAAAGAGAAGATGTGACCAAGGACAAAAGAGGAAAGAAGCAAGATGGCGAGTTTAAGCAACATCGCTCAGCGGATAAACAAGAATCGCTTAGCGAAGTAGCAACTATCGCTCAGCGAAGCATAAGGAAACGCTCAGCGATACTGAACAAATCACTTAGCGATTGAACCTGTAACACCCCTGCTAAGTGCCTACTTCCCGGGTAGTAAGCAATGCTCACAGGGTTGTTATTCGTTGTGTCGGGTTACCTTTAGCCCGTAATTTTACCTTTACAAATATCTTATACGCAAAATATGGACCATTTTAAAAATTGTTCTTTGATAGTATCAGTTTGTAAACTAGGAGCCGTGCGTGATTAAGAGAATATATAACAACAAGCGTCAGCTTCTATAACAAGTTACGTGGTGACCAATATAGAACATGGAGAGTATATGTGCATATATATTGATTATTACAATCAAGGTCCATAACACAGTTACACATTGTCATAATAATAAATATTTACACCAAATGTATAAAAGACATACAACATAATAAAAAACATATATCATCCTAACGCCATCATCGTCCTTTTGCTTGGCTTCAATCTGCTGTAGCTTCCTGTAGTCTTCCAGACGTCCCCCGGGTCAATCCATTCGCTCTGCACACCTGCGGGATCCATAACCGAGGTGGTGGGGGTGAGAACACTTGGTCCTCAGTGGGGTTCCTTAGCACTAACAAAGGTTCATTTTTCTCGGTTATCCTCCCGGCCGTTCAGGAGATCTCTAAGTGAGCATGCATACTAAAATCCTACTGATTATTATCTTGGCCTAGGATCCTGAACAGCTTTATCTATGTTACTAGGTGATCAGGGGAACTAGTCTTTCTTATCTAGGTTCTCGCGCTTTCTATTCCTAACCATCGCAACACAATCACATCATACACATGTATGCTGACAGACACACTGATCATCACGCATATGTTGCGCGGTAAACCTTCCACCATGCTTGCCAGGCACGGGACATTTCATCATATCTATGCAAGGGGTCATCGCACCGATGGGGCACGGATTTCAATGCATGTTCTCATCATTTCTTTTACTTTTGTTCTTCCGAGCCAGGCGTGAACTCCTGGACCCCGGTCTCATTAGGTTCTTCTGAGCCAGGCGTGAACTCCTGGTACTCGGTCTCATTATCCTTTCTTTTCCTGTGTCCCAATACTCCCTCGTACACCTTAGGACCGTCGTCCCCTGGTGGTGTACGACCTGCCTTCTCTGTCTGTTCCCCGGGCTAACAAGACTCCACCCCTACACTTTGGGTGGCGAGGGGCCGCCCTTGTGGCTAAGCCGAAAGAGGATCATATCATACATATACTCATCATATCATAATCCATTCATTTCCATCACATGTCATGCATCTCATCATTCTTTTCTCTCGTATGCACATTTATCTTCTCTCATCATGCTCTTGTTCCTACATTTCATTCTCATCTTTATTCATTACTCATTCATTAAACAATAACTTCTAGTGATCTATCCTCATGATGCATGCTAGCTCAAACACATAAACACATAACCACATAATCACATCATAATCTAAATATAATTCCTTTGGGCATGGGAGTGTTGGAACTAGGCAGCATAACACACTTTTCAAAACCTTACTTTCATAAACTTTCATAAACCGAATCCCCATGAAGCAACCACGGTTCATGGAGCCAACCTAGTCACAGATCCATTTAAAAATAGTTTTATAAAGTTTATGTCCCAAGCCGCTCAGCGCCCTGGGCGTGACTCAGGTTCCTCCTTTGCTTTCTTGGAGTTTCTTTAAAACATAACCATGACCACTTCTTGGGATTCACCCCAAGTTCCAACCATCACCATACAAACATATTTAACTCAGGAAAACATAAGAAATCATAGCCAAGTCATCTACCTAACCTAACCAAACAATTCTAACATAAACATAACATAGAACATAAGCAAGCAAGCATAGAAAAGCCACCAAGGAGGTGAGCAAGCTTAGGATTACCCACCTTCTTAGAGGCATCAAGAGGCTGGTTTGATGATGAGAGAGGTGGGGGAAAGCGGTCCTCCAAGTGCAGAGCTTCTGCCTTGCTTCCGTTCGGTTTTCCCTCGGTTTTGCCGGTTCCTGTTGGCTCCGGGCTTGCTCTGACGCCTCCTAGCTCCTCTTGGCCAAAATTGCTGCAGCTTTCCTTGGGGTTTTGGTGTGATTTTCGTGGTCTAGGGTTAGGGGGTTCCTGGGGGAAGTGAACTGGGCTTAAGGCAGGCAGTGTTTGGGTCTCCGGTTTGACCGAACAGCAGTCGATCGGGCAAACGGACAGAGTTCTGGCAAGATTTCCATTTTTCTATGCAATTTTCGAATTTGGGGAGGGGGGTATTTATAGCCCAAGGCTGGATGGTCATTTTACCATTTTACCCTTGGCAAAAATTACCAAAATGCCATTATAATTTAATTTCCTAATTATTTAATTAGTTTGGATAATTATGAAGTCAAATCAAGTCACATCAATGAATATTTAATTATTTTTTTCCTAAAAATCTGGTCTTCCCACGTGGTCAATGCAGGTGTGGGTCCCACTTAG
This sequence comes from Nissolia schottii, assembly GCA_003254905.1. Taxonomy (NCBI): domain Eukaryota; kingdom Viridiplantae; phylum Streptophyta; class Magnoliopsida; order Fabales; family Fabaceae; genus Nissolia; species Nissolia schottii. The sequence continues at coordinate 6,733 of QANU01045572.1, read as the reverse complement.
TCCCGTTTTGCTCGTTTCCGGTCGTTCGCAGTACCGGTGCGTCGCGCACGGTCGTCCGAAAAATATTATGCTTGTACCGTTGCGATCCTCCAATTTCCCTCTACCTAAGAATATTAATCTTAGAAGGTGTTTGTGAATTTTCCTCCGGGGGAGTATTTTTCACAGATACCTTTGATCCCGTATCTCACACCAGTGTCTGAACGGGACCGCTTCGCTGGCGTTTCAGCGATCGCCAAAGCTTCCTAGTAGGGGTTTGGGGTTAACTCTAGGGATTCGGTAACCTTTCTCTCCATAGGGGTTGGGTTTCCAGAGGCTTAAGACTCTTTGATCAATTCTAGAGGCTGAAAGGAGCTAATCGGGTGTCTGCAGAATCGTCCGAAACTGAGCGGAACTCCGTTTTTCCGACTGTCTGCTTTGTTAATCGAATTCTAAGAACCAAAAGGAGTCATTTGAGTGTCATCAGATTTTTGAAAATCTAGACAGAAAGATTTCTACAGGCACTAATATCCTAAGAAGTCAGGTTTTTATATTTTTAACCTATACGGAAGGCTTCTACTGAGGTTTCTCTTATGAAATTCTTGCTAAGGGAAAAGCGGGATGTTACAGAACCCTTTTCGCTCAGCGAAAGTACCAACTTGCACCGGCGCATTTAATGCGCCAGCCTGGCGCCAGCTCAAAATTCAGAGCCGCCTGCAAAAAGCTGACCAACGCATTTAATGAAGCCGCGTAAGCCGCCTAAATTGACTCAGCCGCTCAGCGCCACCGCCAAACCGCTCAGCGATAAGCCTCAAACCGTTCAGCGATGGCGCTAAACCGCTGAGCGGTCCTGCCGAACCTTGGCCTATAAATAGGAGGCCAAGGCATTCATTTTGGGCATCACCTCTTCCCTCATTCTCTTCCACCATTCACCCTAGTTCTCCTAGGCTGAGAACTCCACCTTTTCCTTTTATATTTCTCCACCTTTTACATTTCTCTTTTAAGCACTTTAGGTTTATGTTAGTAAGTGCTTTGTTAGAAGTCTTTTCCTTTCAAAAACTGTAAGCGAAGCTCTGCCGAATTTAATCCAGGTTCTATTGTTTCATTTCTCCATTGTTATTTACTCTTTCCTTCTCTTTATTTACTTCTTTCTTTCTCTTTACTTACTTTGAGTTTTTGACCTCCAACCATGGAGGAGTAGTTTCTTAATATCTTGCATGCAGCAACTCTAGATTTGTATTAATTTGAGGTCTTGTGCTTAATGATTATGCATGAATCGTTCCACCCTTAATTAATGATATTGCGATTGCATGTTATTAGTTAAGGTTAAATCTAAGTTAATGAATCTTGACGATCGTATGATTTATTAAACTATGATTAAGGAACTATTGGAGAACTAATCAGATTTGATTAGGTTGTGCAATTGGTGCTTAATTAATATGGGTCTTAATGCTGAGATCTTGGTTTTAATGCCTGTATTAACAAATGCTTAAGGGATTGACGATCGTAGTTTCTTAAGTAAATTGCATATTAGTTAGAGATTTTAACTAATAAACAACATCTCCTTTCAGGAATAATTAATTAGGAATCGATGAGAATTAATCCTTGATCTAAAAATGCCGTATGCAGGATTTTGCTTTTATCATTGTTGTTGTACTCTCGTTTTAATCGCTTTTAAATTCATCAAACAAAACCCCCCCGATTTACTTAACTATTAATTGGTTCTAAATTGCTTCTTTGGGAAACGACTTAGGTTAACCCCCTTTACTATGTTTTTGGGGTTTTCTTGGTTTATAAATTATTATTTGATCGCGCACTAAAATCTAATGACGTTTTGGTGAGCGTCAATGGTTATCTCTATTAATGATCGGAGACGGAACATTAGTTATCCGTGGTAGTTCGCAACCACTCAGATTATAGCGCTGCCTGGTCGACATCAATCAGAGGACAGAAGCAGGTTGTAGATGTTTGGCCGCATCTACATGAGTGGGAAAGACTCAGCGCGGCCCTGGTCCATTAGTTAGATGGGAGCCGACGCAGCCTCGGTCCATTAGTTAGCCGAGAGCATGGAAAGCAGGATGCGCCTCGGTCCATTAGTTAGCCGGTACGCATGAGAGAGTCTCAAAGTTAAAATGCATAAAGTATGAAATGAATGAATATGAGATGGCATGATGAATGAGTATGTAATGTATAAGTATATGATAATGTATATGAGCATGTGTAGGAAGTAAATACCGTCAAGAGAACGCTCGAGACGACTATGTATATACGTGAGAAAAGTTAACAGGCACGAGAACCTAGATAAGCAAGACTAGTTCCCCAGTCACCTAGTAAAGTAGATAAAGCCGCTCAGGACCTTAGGCCAGATAATAATCAGTAGGATGTTAGTATGCACGTTCACTTAGAATCACCTGAGCGGCCGAGTTAATAAGTGAGAAAAAGAGATCCTCCATGCTAAGGTTAACCACTGAGGACAACTGTTCTCACCCCCACTCGCTTATGCTTCCAGGAGCAGGCGAAGAGCATGAGGGCTATGAGGAGCCCTATGAGGAGCCGCACGTGGAGCAGTAGAGGACCGAGGATCAGCCAGTCTAGTTTGGCATCAACTGGACATTTTGCTATATTTTGATATGTATTTTGAGGTATTTGGCTTGTATATGTAAACTATTATGATACTCTGATGGTTGTAATTTGTGATGGACCAGATACTTGTATATGTAATTATTTATGCCAGGAACGATTATCACTTTTAAGCTTCCGCTCTATCGTTTGTATTATATGTTTTGATTCACGCGTGGCTCATATTTTGCATATAAAGTAACAAGTGGAAAAGTTTTAAAACGGTTCATATTTTCCTTAATCTTGTATTGTCAAAAGATGATAAAGGACTATAAGTAATCCCACCAAATGATTAACAACCTAGTGACCATTGCGTACTACTCGAGGGTATGCAGTTAGCTGGGGTGTTACACTTGTGGTTGTTGTTAGCAGAATCTTACTGTCGAGTGGTTCCTTCATGGGTCGAATATGCAGTAACAGTCATCTTCATTATCTTGTAGATAATTGGATGAGCGGGACGCTGCATCTTCACTACCTTGGTCGGACTTTAATGCGTGCAATTGTGTTAATTTCTCTTGAAATTCTTCTTCATACGAGGCAGCTGCAAGGGTTTCGACTATCCTAGCTTTTTCAGCTAGGGAGACGGCCTTTGCTGCTCCTTGTTATGTTGATTTTGAAGTTCTTGTGCTTTACCTTGATTACTTGTTTTGATCTAGGCTAAGATTTTTTCTTTCTTTAATAAATCGATATTGAATTTTGACCACCATTTTACATGTATTGATCTTACCAGCATCTGTAAATCAACTGGTTCTGTGAACTTTGCTGTACCGTAATCCGAGGACATTATCTAGGATACAGCTTGGCTAGCCACAAAAGAAATTAATTGGTATCCTTCAAGAAAGTGGTATGGGTTTTGAAAAAATTGTAACTGTCTTGAGCCTCTTGAGGGAAGATTGTTAATGTTGGTCCAAATTCATGGAACCATCTAATGAACCATTTGGGAAACTTTAAAGACATTCCTTTTCGGAATCAGAAGAACCAAGAATGTTGAAAAGGTTTATAGTAGAATGTATTGTACCAGGCATCGATGTAGTCTTGGTAAGTGTAGTGTTGAGGGTTGAATTATCTTGAAAAGGATTTCGGGGTATAGAGTTCTTGACCCCACTCCTGAACGGATAATACTTTGAGAATTTTAACTTTAGAATCGACAATTGTCCTTGTTGATCTTTTTTAAGGGTCACCTCAATCGACTCAATATTGACCAAGATAAACTCATAAAAAACTCTAGATTTTACTGGGCTTATAGGATGGTATTGAAATGGAGGGACAAAGAGTATTTGGGCTATTTCCCTAGGAGGCTTCTTTTGCCATTCTTTCTCGATAACTGAAATTGGAAGGAGGTCTTCCTTTTCTTGATAAAGGGGTTCTTGTATAATTGGTGATCAGTTTAGGTCTGAAGGTTTTACTAAAGTGTTTTGATACTGTAGTGGGGTAAACCTATTGTGGCTTGGAATCAAAGGGTTAGGATTTTATTGTGGCATGATTTTTACAATTTGTTAAAAGGGCCTTGCTACGGAGGTCCGCGGCTGCGGTGTTGAACTTGGCCCAATAGGGCTAACTGTATGTCGTATTGAACTAAGGCCAATTGGCCTTATTGAACTTTGAGCAGTATTTCTAGTAATATTCTTACTGGATATTGATCTAGTTATTACTGTTCTTGAAGGTTCTGGGGAGCCCAGAGGGGGCCCACATTGATCTTTGGTTTTAGTAACTTCACTCATTGGAGCCCTGTAAAAAGAAAATCTGGCAAAATATTTGTATCTCCTTTAATATGTACTATGTCAAAATCAAAGCAAGAAAGTAAGGATTGCCATCTGGCGAAAATATGTTGTGAAACTAAATTTTTAACATCTTTTTGTAAAACAAATGGGACTGCTTTGCAATCAATTTTGATAAGAAAATGTTTATTGAACAAATCATCTTGAAAAAGTGAGTTCTCGAAAAGGGAAGGCAAGGCACGTGATAAGTGCCCAATTTACACAAAATTGACATATCAAAATGGCACTTATCCGTTATGTTTTTAACGAATTATCTAATGAATTTCCCGTATTTTGTAGGATTTATAATTTATTTTGGAAGATGGATGCAAGTAGTTAATTGAAGAATAATCCCATGAAGAAGGGAAGAAAAGGGCAGAATTGGAAAAGAGCTTAAAGAGAAGATTCTGGACGAAAGCATCGCTCAGCGATGAACATGTATCGCTCAGCGCTTAAGACCGAATCGCTCAGCGATATTACTCTACTCGCTCAGCGAACTCAAGTCGGCAAGCCACTTGCACCGGCGCCATCATTAAGCCAGCTGGAGCCAACTAAGACCAGCCAATCACAGAGCGACACGTCAGCACCGCCTGCAAAAAGCTGCCGAGCATTTAATGCAAAGTACAATCGCTCAGCGATTA
>QANU01045517.1:0-12308 GCA_003254905.1 Nissolia schottii | reverse complement strand
GTGATGACTCTAATATAGAAACTCCACGTCGCTTCAATAATACAATATCACCTCATGGCATGTAATAGCTGAAATATAATATACATATTTACTCTTTAAAGTATAAACAACTAAAAAGAAGGATTTCATTTTGGATCCTATATTTCATTGCACAGATGACCTGATGAGTCGTGGCTCAAACAATGAGAGTGACACAAGTACAGGTGAGACTAAACATAGAGTTTAGTTGAATGGATTATACTTTTTAAATTAAATTATCGTTTTGAATTTTGTATTTGCTGACAATGGTTTAAAATTAATATTTTTGATAAATGTTTTGATATATCTTTAAAAAAAATTGTATTTAGATTCCAACCAGAAGCTTAAAAAAGATTTATAATATTATGCTAATTAATTTTGAATAACTACACTAAAAAGAAAATACGCGTAAAATACATTTTATCACAGTGACCCTCACATTTTTGTAAGTGTGATTGTTTAAATATTTCCCTAACATGGTTATGAAATCATTAATTACAAGCCATTAAAACAATACATAAGAGGACTTTGTTAAGACAGTGAATGGTGTCGTTGGCCATAATGGTTATAAGAAATAATTAATCATGACTGATATTAATCCTATTAATTCTATGTGGTATATACTATACAATGGTCACTTGCGATTCTTTTCTTTTATGTATAGATGAAGAAACTGAGCGAAATTGTCTTGACAGTGAAGGTATGGTTTATCATTAAATGAGCATCAAGTTTTGTCATTTTTTGTTAATGTTATCCAATACTCTAATTGTTTTTTAAATCTTTATTATTTGTTAAAAGAATATTGGGACATTGGTGATCCTACATGAGTGTCAAGTGTCGTGCGCTTTTTTGGTTTGATGAGAGAATAGAAAAAGCAATACAAAGCTAGAAATTCAAGATTCACCCTTTGTTGTAGAAAAGGTCAGGCTGAAATTACCACCTTTGGAACAAGCTCCACGGCAGCTACATGATTTATTGTTTGGTTTTGGTGAAAAAAGCAATCATTTCCGTGATAACATCACGGCGTACAATAGCACGTTCTTTTACTTCTATGGGAGAAAAAGTGGACAGATCAGTAAATCACGGTAAAAGACCTCCGACCTTTGTTCTATGTGGGCAAAACTATCATTTGATGGGTAGTTTAATACCCCCAAGAGGGTCAAGTGCGAAGTTTGCACAACTTTATATATACAACACACAAAATGAAATCCAAAAGCGAATTAATGTTGTAAGTTATGTATAAATTTAATTTCATTTTGGAAATAAAATGCTTTTGTGACGTGTCTCATGTAACATNTTTGCACAACTTTATATATACAACACACAAAATGAAATCCAAAAGCGAATTAATGTTGTAAGTTATGTATAAATTTAATTTCATTTTGGAAATAAAATGCTTTTGTGACGTATCTCATGTAACATAACTGTATTTATATTTTTATGGATGTAGTTCACAAAATAACACAAGGAGATTGCATGTCGAGATTGTGGCTGATCTGAAGCAAATACTAGATGCTCACAATGTTCTTGCCAAGTCTTTTTGCATGGTTAGAGACTCAATCAATACTGAAAGCGATGTGAACATTCGGTTAAGACTTATTGGGAAGAGAGGTCAAGATGGCAGAAGATATAATCTGCCCTCTATTTCAGAAGTGGCAGCATTAGTTGTTGGTGATTTTGATATTTCGAAAGAAGATAGAGACTCAATCTGGGGATCGACAACGTATTACTGAATTAAATCCTGCATATCTGGGCTTTCAATATACACCGTTATTCCCCTATGGCAAGGATGGATTCCGAGAGGACATTTTGTTAAATAAATCGTAGCAATTAGCTCTGAAGGTGGGAGACAAAATATTTCTATGAAAGACTTCTTTGCTTATCGAATTCAACAAAGGGTAACAGATAATGGTCCCCTACTTTTTGGTAGAAGGTTGTTTGAACAATTCATTATTGATGGTTACACATAGATTGAATCATCTCGGTTAAGTTGGATTCTCCTAAACCAAAGGAAACTATGAGTTGAAATATATAAAGGATTAGCTGAAGCAGTGTAACCGCTTCCTTTTACCGTTGTGCTTCTAATGGAAGTAACGAGGAAGTTATAGATGAGGTGAATATGTTTTATGATTGTAGATATACTTCTCCATGTGAGGCTATGTGGAGAATTTTCGGTTTTGACATCCATTATAGAGCACCAACACTTAATTTGGCTGATGAGATTAATGGTCATATGATTACCTTAAATCCCAATGAAGGTGCGTCTTAATTTTAAATCTTTGAAAACGTGATAGCTTAAAAGATAATTATGATAGTTTAACTATCACTTAATAATGACTTGATAATAAGCAAGTCTCAAAACATCAGACCATTTAGACACCATTTATGACAATAAAGTATAGATACCCATAAAAATGATATGCAACGGTAAAAGAGCATTCTAAGGTTCTATTACAAACAAAATAATAATAATAAGAAGAAAAAGAGTCTATAACAAAAAAAATATCTATTACATTGTTCATTCATTCATGTCTATTGTTGTGTGGCTGCTTTCGTCGTTACTTCTTAGTGGCTCATATGAAGAGTCATTTCCTCTTGATCTCCACCATGCAACCATGGATGACCACTGTCGTCTATACCTCCACACAATACATGTAATACTAGCACATGCAATCGAGAGAGAAGACAGTAGCAGTTGGCTAAATAGGTCAGGTGATATAACAAAAACATTAGCAGTATATGTGAATGATAAGGCAATGAGAGATATAGTCAAATAATGAGATTTGACTAATACAATTATCCCACACAGAGAGGAGTAAAAGGCAATAATATTTCCAATTGAGATTGCCAAATAGAGCCAAGGATGGAGAGTACCTAACACTGACTTCCCAGCAAAACGCTGAGGAGTAGTGTTAACATTGTCGTCCGACCACACTCCTCCGGGAGGATTCATCATTGCTCCATATGTTGACGTGGCTATTAATGTAACCACAGTCATTAACATGTCACTCCCTACCAAACTTGACGTGGATGAAACACCACTGGTAGGGTCCCTCCCTGGTGTGGAAATCTAAGCAAGGAAATTAGACACAACAAAGCAAAGATTAATGCATAAAGGCTTTTGAAAAGAGGCTTACTGAAGCAACATTAATTTTTCTACAAATCTCGGCATTAATCCTAAGGACCTAGGACATATTTGTAACCCACACATGCTTCTTCATTTTTCCATGTTTTGCTAATACAAATGGTCCTTCAGTTATGACTATCTGTCAGCATAAGCTGTATGATACTATAATTAATAAAATATTCTTACTGCAATTGCTAATTGATGCTATAGTTAATTATAGGGATTTGATTAATTGATTGATATTGTGCATTAGAGGTAGGAATATTTATTTTTCCTATTATATGTAAAGTAAATTGTATCTATATAATCTCTTCTCTGGGACATGAAATATATAGAGATGAAGGTACTATTGTCTTACACTATCTAATCCCTAGCAACTTATGAAAATTTAGCAAAACATGGGCCCTGGGATTTCTATATATCCTATACATTCTTTTCCACTGTGTCTGAAAACTCTCGTGGTTTTTCAACTCTTTTAAGGATGACGGCCAAATTGCTTGTTTGCTTGCACTGCCTGCACAATTACTTTACTTCTCTACTTCCTCCTTTTCCACAATTGTGACATTCTGAGTTAATTCTGTAAAGTTAATTAGTGCTTATTGGTCTTACATTACAAATCCCCATTTTCTTGTTACGTCTCAGTTTTCACTTCAATTCTGGTGAGTGCTGTGACTTGGTTCCCTTTAATTAACAATTCTTTTACAAAGTCTTTTATAAGTGTTAAGACAAGTCTTTGTGTGTTAAAATTTCGACTATTTGATTAATCCCTCAAAACACTAAAAGAAATGAAAGTAAAGCCTAACAAGAAATAAATAAATAAATTTTAAAACTGTACCTCCAAATGGAGATCGCCACGCCCAGCGCCATCCGTCGAACGGCCACCAGAATGGACATCGTCATGCTCCGCGGGCTGTATGCCTGAAGTTAACATTGTTGATGTATATAAGTATTACTATGCTATAATACATGTAGAGGAGACGCATGGAATATGCTTTCCTTCATGTGGTTTAACGAAGTAGCTGAACACGATATATTGCAGAACTAATTCAAAAATAATTCTGATAGAAGTGCATAAAATGGATGAGGGTTAGAGCAGAGATTAGAGCATTAAAGCGACACAAAGCTGGGATTCCAACTTCATTAAGTGAGAAGTTATTTTGGTATATAAACACCGCAAACATTATCACCGTTCATATTTTTTTTTCTTTTCTTCTTATCTTATATATATTTCAAGCAAAGAGACTTCGTGAGAGGATGCATTTCTCCACCCAAAAGTAACCAATAGAATAGATATATTTTACCAAGATTAACTAGAGCAAAAAAATAAATAACTCATACAGCAGTTTTGGACAATTACCCGAATCGCTCAAATCGCCACCGCCTTGCTCACCACCATATTGTTGTGAATCAGCCATACTCCCTCAAGTAGTAATGAACGAAGCAGAAGCGAGAGAATGAAGAGAGAATTTGCAGTGTTGCAACTAATTCTCATTAGTTTCAGCAACAGTGTTGCTGTTTCTTTTATACAGGGAAGATGGACCATGGTATGGTCATCATTAAACTGAGCACAGTAAAACGCCCTATAACAAATTAACCACTGTGCAGTGAAGGAAAAACGAAAGTAATAAGTAGTACTGTAAAAGCAAAAAGCTTGTTATTATGAAATTGTGAAAGGACAACCGCGCGGCTGGCCACGTTTTGTTGTAAAAACGTAGTGGTGGAAGCACCCGATTGTCTTAGCATTCTTGCGAGGACTGGCGATCCTATGTCCTGCAAGGGACCAGCTCAAGTATCAAACTAATCTAAAAATGTCATGCAATATCTCATGGGATGCAAATAATAAATTTACAATTTGAAACCATTTAACAGAAAATTAATAAACCTGTGTGAGTTTTGTCACAAAAGGAGGAAGCATAGCATTAAATGCTAGGGCATGACAAAAAAAAAAGTCAGTCCAAATTTCATCATTACATAGAGATATCCTCTAATCCTCAAACCGTACGGACGCAAAAAAGCCACCCACTCTCTGCTCTCTGATCCCTGCTCCCTGCTCGAAGTGGAGGTGGACTCACTGTGTAGCTTTGCTCATTGATGGGGATAATACTGACCTACATTGAGGGCTCGACCATCTTCCTTCCTTGTAACAATTGTTTTAAAATTGCTTGTTAATAACAAAGTAAAATAGTACACGAAAAAGCACCTTTTTTTAAAAATAAAATCAGTATATTAAAAACTAAAGAATATTAATTTTCATGTTTTCTTTCAAAATCATTCAACAAGTATCATTAATAAAATAATTAAAAAATTATTCCGATCTATTTAATACTCTCTCCATTTTGTTTTAACTACCCATTTTTTTAATTTTTAATGTTTTGAAATATCTGTCCATTTATAATATTTAGATATAATTATTTCTTTTTTTCATTCATATCCCTAATTGTAGTGAAACATTTATTAGTATAATTAATATAAATAGAATAATAATTGCATTAGAAATAAAAATTATTTTTTATATAGGGATAGTTTTGTCAATCCATACTATTTTTATGCATTTACCAAGTTTTCATTTTAAATTGTAACAATAAGGAAGGGCAGATATGGAACTAAAGAAAATGCAACAGAAGCAACAATCAAAAAGGGCAAAGAAGAGACAAATGGAAATTCAGCCACGAAGCAACAACAAACGTGCAACAACAAAATGGAGAAAACCGTTATGCAGCAGGAGAAGGTGGCTGTGAGGAAGGGGGAGAGAAAGAGGCAACCAAACCAAATACAAAATGGGAGAGAAAGAGGCATGTCGTATAGGTAAACTCAAGAGTAAATGATCAATTTTGTTATAATATTTTTAATTTTAATATTAGTTTAGTTTTAATATTTTTATTTTAACATTAATTTGATTCTATGAAAAATATGACAAATCTTGATATTCTTAAATTATGTTTTTCTTAAAGGTATATGGACTCCACTATTAAGGTGAGCAACTAATTTAATTCGGGGTGGTGTGGTTGTTCCTTAATTGAGTTATAGGTAAATTAAGTTGACAAAATATCTTAGAGTACTTGTTAAAAAATTAAGAAGAGAACACACTTAAAGCTCCAAATATTTCAATTTTGCAACTCCTAAAGAAAGAAGTGTGTCCTATTAAATATTTTTCACATTATCACTGTAATATTAAATTGATGTCAAAACTCAAACTATTAAGCCTAATTTAATATAACAAAATTTGTCATGACTAAATTGATTACTGATTTAAATTGTTTTGCTTAAACGAGGTTTCAATGAATGAATGATGAGATTTTTGAGTTTTCGTTACCTTAATATGAAGTTTGAGGAAGAGGAGTATGAATAAGGTAGGGTGCTATGAAGGGTGGATCTTAGGAGAGTGAATGATCCATGTCTCTTAGTCAAGTCCCCTTTGTGGACGAATCTTTTTCTTTTGCTCAAAATTGTGTTCTTCAAATACGCCCTCTCGGATCTTGGATTCTCTCTTGATTTTTCAGATCTTGGGATCTTGTGTTGTGTTGTAGTTATTGCTTCTCTTTTGTTTTCTCTCTTTTACTCTTTTGTCATTCTCTTTCCTTTTTTTTCGTGAGCTACAAGACTTCTCTATCTTGGGTTGGGTTGGACACGAGGCACGAGGCCCTGTCCTTCTTGGCTATGATGCCTGGCCCCCTAGGACAGGTCGTTGTCCGCCCTCTCTCTCTCTCTCTTTTCAAGGCTTACTCCTTTATTCCTAAGACAAATAAAAGTTTTGTTTTGCTCCCCCTACCTACAACCATTATGTACAAGTCTTAAAAGGGTGTAAGGGATAAGGGTTCAAGGCTAACAAAGGGGTGATGTTTGCATCACCACAAAATAAAAAAAAAAATCCCTCTATATATGGGTTCAAACACGAGTTGAGTGCAGGCGATGACATCTCCAGATATGACAGCTTTACAGCATAGGAATTGACCAAAGAGTCGTAGATTGGTCTTCTTAATATTTGGGAGCATAAGGACATGATTCAAAACCCTCCAATTCAAACCCTCTCATAACTCTCCTCTTTTCCTTTGTGTGGGTTTACCAAGAGTGTATGAAACACCATCTTATGCCTCCTCCTTGATGTTTATACGAAGCACAAGTGTTATTATTATTAGTTCCTCCTCCAAGGCGTCTTTAATCAATAATTACAAATTGGCCCGCATCAATTACAAATTAAATTTGTTAGGAATAAGTAGATTATTTATTCAAATAAATATCAGAGAGAGCGAGCAGCATGGAATAGTATTACACTCTCAGCTAGATACAGGTTAAACACTTAACAGAAGGAGAGAATTTTAGTTCATTTCGATTTGAATTTAATGCTTAATATTATGGATACTTTAGTGAAATTTATGTTACATTATAAGAATTTAACTTAACTTTGATAGTAATAAATGGAACTTCTAGAACTGGAAAAGGTAAATCTCATCAATATTAAATAACATTTTAACGATTCCACTTCCACTAAAATTACACCTAAAATCGGCACAGCTCAAGGTTCATGGTAGCAATGAGATGTTAACTAACCATAGAAATTTAGTTGAATATAAATAAAGGTGAATTTTGTCATTTAAAAATATGTTTGTGAATTTTGATTTAAAATATATATTTTAAAAGATTTAGTCAAAATCATCTATATTTATGGTGTGTATCTGAAATTAATTTGTTAGACTTTCGACGAATTTATAATTTCTCTGCATACTAATATCAACAGACTATGAAATTATAATTCCGTCTAGAAATCTAGGTCACTCTTTATTCTTGTTGTACACCACAAAATGCCAGGGAGCAGAAATTTGTGGACCCACCAAATCACCAAAGTTTTTTTCTTTGTTTTTCCTAACAAAGCTTTGAAACTATGTCTGTCAGAAGGAGTTGCACTCGTAATATCATGACATAGAATATTTGACCTTCAAATTTTAAATAAGGATTTTTTTAAATTAGAAAATTTCGTAATAAAGAATTTTAAATAAAGAATGGATCAACTAATAGAATTTCGTAAACTATCATTCAATGTCCACGTCTACCTCACATCAATTACATAAAACAAAAGTGGAGGTGAATTTTTTTTGGAAAAAAAAAATGAATATCAACACCAAACCACATTATTACGAGAAAACTTAATAATAATAATAATAATAATAATAATAATAATGATAATAATGATAATAATAATAAAATTACATCAACCATTCTTGAGATTTGCTTAAATAGCATCTAACTCCAAACTATAGCCAAAATGGCATCTCACCCCATTTACTAACATCTAACCCCAAACTAACCCTTAATGAAATGAAATAAAATAAAATAAAATAATATTTAGTAATAATAGTAATAAATATTTATTATTAAATAATAATGTAATTAATTAATAAAATAAAATTGTAATAATATTTAATAACCTTAAAATGATTGTCAATTCAAAGCAATTGTTCGATGCTACTGCTTCTCATATTAAGAACTTCAAAAACTCTAAACAAACATTCATTCTTTCACCATTTTTGTCATTCCACCACCATTTTAGCGCAACAAAATCTCAAAAAAAAAAAAAAAGAAGTTGCGTTGTTGCAATTTGTGAAGCAAAATACAAGACCAAATTTACCAGTCTCACACCATAAACACTTAACCAACAACCCATTTCAATACCACAAATACACAACGTACAGCCATAACTTGTATTGCTACTACTTTACACATAAAAGAATAGAGACAATAAAGCATTTGAGCACCACAAATCGAGGCAATAAGGATCTGTTTGGTAGGCATAAACTCTGATAAATAATGTATGTGAAAATAATGTTAGGAATAGTGTGGGGGCCATCTTCGCCTTCTTCGTCTGCTACGTCCTTGTCTTCTTCTCGAGCCGAAACGAGATCTAGAATGGTGGCACTCCACGACGCAGGTTTGTCTTATGCACGACAGCGAGGATGAGGATGCACGTCAGCGGGGGGAACATGAAGCACGGAGAGGAGAGTTGGACACCAAAAAAATTGTCGACAGCAGCGACGATGACAATCAATGACAGCAGAGCAAAGGATAAAGCACGAGGATGAGAGAATTGTCGAGAGAGAAAGAGATGAAATTGGGTCATAATGAAATTAGGGTTTTGTTTGTGTTTTTTTTGTTTGTTTTTAATTTTTTTTATAGTTCTTAGGTCACTTGGGTGGGTCGGTGTTAAGTGTCATCTTTACGCAAATTCAACAAGTAAAATGACACCTATCTGCTTAGGTTTTAATGTATTATCTGACTAAATTCCCTACTTTTGTAGGATTTCTAATATAATCTAAAAGTGGATGCAAGCTTATAAAAGGGACAATATCAAATAAAAATCCCACGAGAAATGAAGCAAGAAGCACAAAGGGTATAAGAAGCAAGAAGACAAATTCAGAAGAGAAGCGGCTCAGCGGTAATAACAGGCTGCTCAGCGACAGAACAAGACAAGACCGCTCAGCGATGACCCAAAACCGCTCAGCGAGACTTGCTTCAGAGTGAAGAAAGCCGCAAAACAAGACTTTCAGCCGCAACAGCCTGGCATCGCCCTGCAAAAGCCTGCAGCTGCCCTGACAGCTTGCAGCCGCCATAACAGCCTGTAGTCGCCCTGCTCTGACACCGCTCAGCAGATGGACCTATGCCACTCAGCGGTTGCACCCATCATGCCACTAGCAGCCGCCACATACGACCAAAGGAAAGGCCATCAGAGAGGCACCGCTCAGCGATGGACCTAGGCTTCTGAGCGGACTTGGTAAAAAGCATAGAGCAAAGGGATGACAAGGAAAGAAAAGTATGGGAGCCCACTCTGTGCAGCAGTTAGTAAAAATGCGATAACTTGAGCTACAGATATCGGATTGAGGTGGTTGAAATTGCTACTTAAAGCTAAGAGATAGATCTACAACTTTGTAGTTGAGGTCAAGTCAAGATTCTACTCGGAGGCTTGGACGAAAGCTCCAAGCGGGTTCGGAGGCTCGGATGAAAGCTCCAACCAGGTTCCTCTCCGAGAAAGTACGGCGGCGGGGTATACCTGCAAAGGCACTTCGGCGCTCAAGAAAGAACAAGGGTTAGGAGAATTCTCTAAGAGGAGAATGAGTCATACCTGGTGACTTAAGGAGGTCGTGTGCTTTTATATATAAGCTTAGAGTGCAAAGATAGAGGTAAGATAGAGATAAAAGCAAGGGGAGTTTGCCTATCTGCTCCCCGGCTTATCTTTTTCCGCTTATATAGGAGTTGGGGAGGAGAGGTCGCTGCTACCTCTTTTTAGCTTTGTTAGGCTGGATCGGGTTCGGAGTCTTGGGCTTACAACCTTCTCCTCTTCTAAGTGCTGTGAGGCTCTCTCCCTTTGGACCGGTGTGACCGGTGAGGAGAATCTCTTCTACTCCTTACTGGGCTGGGCCCTTCGAGCTTTTTAGGGAATGTGAGCTTCTCTCCTTTCTTAGAGAGCTAGAGCTCTTGGGCCCCGGTTTTTAGCCCGTAACATTGCCTCTAGTACAAGCTCACTATTCTACTAGCGAGTGTTGTGCTTTTGTCTTCTGGGGTCTCGTAGCTTGCAATTTTTTGTAGGTTGCCCCCATTATATTTTCTTTGACTTTTTGCTGTGAGGGCTTTTTCAAAAAATAATTTGACTTATTCGACTTCCCCCCAATTTTTAGAAATATCTTACCCCCATTTCATTTTCCCTCCATCCTTACCTTTCCCCCCTTTTTCCTTTTTTCAAAAATTTCCAACCTTTTCCTCTCCCCCTTTATTACTCTCCCCTCACTATTTTATTTCTTCTTGTTCCCATTCTTCTTTTACCTTTACTTCTTCTTCTATTGCCATAGATGATAGAATATGTATGTGTCTTTAGGCTGTGGAGAATTTTTTTGGAAGAAGGGTAAAAATAGGTAGAACAATAGGTTGATATGGTAGAGGATGAGGAGTTTGGAAGTGGTGTGAAAGTTGGGAAGGGGTCATATGATCTGAGAGTTGGGAGTAATATTTTTTTGTTTTTTTTTTTTGGGAGATGTATGACCTTGTATTTAGCACGGGAAATAATTTCAGCGGAACCTTCCAACACCTCACAAACAGATTGTTTAAGAGGGGACAGGAGACTGCGGGGCGTTCTCAGGTAAAGAACTCGTTCGGACTGTACGAGTAAGTGAGGAGTGGCAGAGACGCATGGAGTATGCTTTCCTTCATGTGGTTTAACGAAGTAACTGAACACGATATATTGCAGAATTAATTCAAAAATAATTCTGATAGAACTGCATAAAATGGATGAGGACCCTAAAAAGAAAGCTGGGATTCCAACTTCGCTAAGTGAGAAATTATTTTGGTATATAAAAACTGCAAACATTACCACCGTTCATATATTTTTCTTCTTCTTATCTTATATATGTATTTCAAGCAATTGATATTTGACACGCTCTATTACTTCGTTGAAGGGATATATAATATAGCTGACTATTTAACATTCTAAGTTGACCCAAGTAAAAACATTAGTATTTTCCAATTTCAGACAACCACAATGTAAACTTCAAGCAAAGAGACTTCGTGAGAGGATGCATTTCTGCACCCAAAAGTAACCAATAGAATAGATATATTTTACCAAGATTAACTAGAGCAAAAAAATTAATAACTCATACAGCAGTTTTGGACAATTATCCTAAGTTAACTGTATTCCAATTTTTTAATAAATCAAAATCATATAACTATTGAAAGGGATCCCATTTTTTTTTGTTTTGTATATATTTTTGGTGCTTCGAAATTTATTTTATTAATAGAGATTTGATCAAATATATATTTTTGCATAATTAGAAGTAAATGATCAAATTTTTTGTTGCGTTAGATCGGACCAGCTACTTAAAATATGGATAGTACACATCGAAAAAAAATCAAATGTTGATGTAAACCGGTATGATATATTTTGATAGGTAACATTTTATTTACAATTTCAAGTAAATGTAAGAGTTAGAAATATAAAGTTTTGAGATCTCAATTTATTTTAGTTTTGCCTCACTTTTTACGAGTTGTGAGGTATAGTACTATCTACATTGCAAGTTATCAGTCAAGGTCAAATAACTTGTCACAATCAGCCTATCGAATGAGGATTTGTAACGTTATGTCAAATGATGCAAGAAATATGGCAAGCAGGATCCCATTGATGGAA
>QANU01045485.1:43171-120823 GCA_003254905.1 Nissolia schottii | reverse complement strand
GATTTGCTGAGATTAAAAGGAAGGGCCATTTGTTTAGAAAAATGGCATATGTCACAAGGTTTTGCAGACTTACAAAGAGGAATAAAGTTGTATACATCATGATGACATTCATTTTCTCTAAGCCTAAATGGCCTAGTCTAAAATGCCAAACATCAAATTTATTTTCAGCTGTGGAATTTACAGCAGCATAATTGAACTTAGAAAGAATACAAGGTAAAGGTCTTTCTAAAACATATAAACCCTCCTTGGCTCTAGCAACTCCAATCAGGTTCGAGCTGTGGATGTCCTGAATCATGCATTGATCAGAAGAAAAAATGAGTTTGCAATCCAAGTCATTGCACAATTTAGTAATGGCAATAAGGTTGTACTAAAATTTAGGCAAAAACAGTACATTGGAGAGGCAGCGTGTTGATGATAAAGGGATTGTTCCAGCATACTTCGAGTATAACACCTCACCATTAGGAACATTAATAGCAATAGGTGGAGACAACTCTTGGTAAGTCTAAAAATATGATAAACAAGAGCAAATATGGTGTGATGCACAAGAGTCCAAGAGCCAAGTGTTACCTGAAGCAGGTGGCAGGCCACAACTGAAAGCATGAGCCATGTTAAATTGTGCTTCGTTAGGAGCAGGTTGCTGAATTAAGGCAAGAATGCTGTGGTATTGGTCTACTATGAAATTGAAAGCACCGGCAGATGGTAGTTGAGAAGAAGCTTCAGCAGAATCACTAGCAGCAAGAATAGCATTGGCATTAGCTCTCTTCAGTTTATACCCTGGAGGATAGCCGTGTTTCTTGTGACATTCTTCAACCGTGTGACCACAATATCCACAAAAGGTACACTTCTTGCCATTGGATTTCCCTCTTCCTTGATCAAAATGCTGTCTCTTTAGAGCATGGTTATCAAACTCGCAAGTTTAAGTAAACTCGTGGAGCCTCCGTAAACTCGAATCGTAAACTCGTACGAGTTTACCTATTATTAAAAAAATATTTTAAAAAATTATTGTGCTACAAAAATATATTTAATAAAACTTGAAATTCATAAATACTTTTAACTCCATAATAAAACACTAATAAAGATGAAATATATGGGTTCTAAGTTCAATTCATAGATAATACATAATACATATGTTTGAACTAGAACATATCCTCCTCTGCATAAACTTAATGACAAGTAAAATCTATCAACACAAGAAAGAGGCGGTGTATTGAGCAACCAACATAGTAAATGTATATAAAGAACAATGTCATTCATTCTTGACAGAAGTAGTCTGCTTCGAGCTGACAACAAAGAATTCAGTGATGAGTTCGAGGGGCATTCCCTTTGTTTCTGGAACCTTTAATAATACAAATATCCAGGAGATGACACACACAACAGCATAAATATCGAAGATATCAGCGAGTCTCATAGTACTGAGCATCACAAAAAGCGAGTATGTGACGATGATGTCTCCAATCCAGAACACTAAAGTACAGATAGCGATGCAGAGGTCACACACCCTGGTGGAAAAGATATTTGAAATACATACGATGGATTAGCGACAAAGCACGATGGCACTACGAAGTACGATTGCATGCGCAGCTTAAAAAAAACTGCCTGTGATAAACTCGTGAACTCAGCAGTAAACTCGCGATTTTATGCGAGTTTACTCGATTTTACCCAGAAACGAGTTTACATGCGAGTTAGCTCGATTTTACTACCTAAACTCGTAAACTCGTATGAGTTTACGAGTTAACTCGCGATTTTGATAACTATGCTTTGGAGCATCATAAACCACAAGCTTAGCAGCATAATTCAGGTTTATTTTTGCATCATTTGCTTCATATGACAGTTGTCGTTCATGTTGAAGAACCGAGGAAAACATTTGATTAATAGGAGGAAGAGTTTCCATCAGAAGAACCTGAGATCTCACAAGATTGAAGGATTTATTGAGACCCTTGAGAAATTTGATGGCACGATCCGCATTCAGTCGTGTCTTTAACTCAAGAAAGGCACCACATGCACATTGAATGTTGCATTTACAGACAGGAATAGGTCGAAAGACATCAATTTCATCCCATAACACCTTCAAATCAGTGAAGAATTTTGTCACGGTGGAATCACCTTGACGTAGCGTAGCAATCTCCTCATGTAAATCAGCAATGCGCAGAAGATCACCCTGAGAGAAACGATCTTTAAGCTCAGTCCAGACTTCACACGCCTTGTCGATCCAGAGAACGCTCTGAGCAATGGATATGGATCGACCGATCGAATCAGCCAAGAAATCACCATGTGGTTACAACGTTTCCATTGGCCAAACAATGGAGAATCAGCACTGGGTGCAAGGATGGAACCATCAACAAATTTAATCTTGTTCTTTGAAAGCAAATCCAAGCGCATGGCACGACCTAGCTATGGAAATTAGAACCATCGAGAAGTGAGGTAACAAGAATCAAGGACTGATTTTCGTTCGGGTGAAGGTAATAGGGAGAAGCAAGACCAGAAGCCAGATTCAGAGTTGGAACTTGCGAAGCTCCAGAAGCAGAATTAGCCGCACCAGAACCAGAATCAGTGGCATCAGCAGCCGTTGCCATGAAGAGAGGAGAAGAAAACGCGAGAAAATCGCTGAGAAAGTGCAAGAAAGTTCAATTCACAAAGAAGAGAAGCGGTGGAAAGTTACATCTGATACCATAATAGAGTTTGAGAAGAGAAGTATTGAATGAGAAAGTGAAAATTGAACTTGGAGACTTCAGCAAGTATCACATGCTGTTTATATACATACACGAGATAGCAATTTGCACAAGCAATTGCTATAATTGGCTAACCAACTAACTAACAGATTGGTTTCATAACTAACAAACAAATTAACAAAATGGTTTGTTGAATTCCCCTGTTAGCCTCACTCTCTGATCAAAATGGAAGGAGAGTTGTGGATCCATCACCATCATCGAGTGTTCCTGGTAATTAATTCACATACTTAACCCTGATCCGAAATATTGTTTGTAGTTTGCATGTCATGATCGTAGTCAAAATTAACCATTCAAGTTAACAAGTTTTATGCCATGTTTTACTCCATGTAAATACAATAAAATATTAAAATTTATCCAATAACTATAATATCCACTACCACTAGTGTGTTAGTATAAATTTTTAAAACTAAATAAAGGGTACGGTTAGAAGTATCCACAAATATTTGGTGAATATCAGTGCTTGATAACATCTTTCAAACACCAATAAGATGTATAAGAAAAATAATGTAACAAAAACCAATACGACATTTTTTAAAAATATCATTACTAAGCCTAGGTTGCGTTTCGATAGTGTAGCTTTAAGGGATAATTTGTAATTGTTTAAGGGTTTTAAAATATTTTATGATAAACCGTTGCGTTTTGATGAGATAAGAGAATTAGGATGTTTCTAACAAACTTTATCGGGTTATTGTTAAAAATAAGGAAATTTAAATTAATGACACCTACTGCGGACATGTTATTTATTTTTCAATATATTTTTCTGTTAAATTTTCATTTACATACGTATAATAGAACACACACAAGAAGGATCCTTCATCGTGATTGTTGAGAATAGTAATAGCTGAATCGAGGTGTACTCAAAACATTGCTATTGAGTTCTATACTATATATGAACAGCATAAACAGTAGAACACCTCTAACACAGCACATACGATGACTATCTATAATAATTGGGGTACAGCGAAATTTTCCTAATGTTATATATATTCTAGGGATATATATACCTGAATCTACGCGGATATATGATATTATACATAATCTTTAACCGTGTGCTTATATACGTAATCCGCTACCATGTAGCTTACCTCCTTATGCTACCTTCATCCAGTTACCTGCCAGAAAAAAAATGTTTCCAAAAAGAAAGGGAAAACAATAAAAGGAAATCCTCTACTTAGAGAAATATCCATGAAGCAATCTAACATCTAGCATACACATTTGACAAAACCTCAATTTGGCCCTGTAAAAAATAATTCCAAATACATTGATCTTTCAAGAAAAATATACATCGTGATCCTTAATAATCTAAAAATGTGGACAAATTAATCTTTCATTCATTTTTTAATAAGATTTATAGGATAAATAGATTTTTAAAGATTTATAAAATTATTCCAATTGATCCATAATAAAAACACAAATAGAATTATTGTGTTCATCGAAATAGGACTTGTCCGCAAAATTTAAGAGAAACTAGTTTAGTGGTTTTGTCCATAACTAATTAATTTGCTGGAGAAAACAAATTTCTAATTTATGCGGGGAAAGAACGTAGGGGTTTGGTTCATTTAGTAAAATAAATAAACATTTAATTGAATGGTGGTATACATCAGTAAGATAATTTGATTGGACTACCAGTTACTTGTAATTTTATTCAATTACTTTTACGTGATTAAATGATAATGAATTTTCAATTCAATTAAAACAAATGATAATAAATTACAAGCTATAAAAGATAAACTAAAAATTCAGTTGGTAAAGTGAATTTGTTTACCGTGTAAACGTAGGGATCATGACGCCCACCCGAGCCTGATCTCTTCACAGCATCCGCCCTCAGTAACCTGCACATAATTCTTTGTTTTCTTAGACGCAACACAGCTGATAGATAACAAGATTCATAACGAAAATCAATTAATGGTGACCAGATCATTCCCAGTACTAATAGTTCATGCCAAATGCAATATATCCCAATGTGAAGAGAATTATAGGGGTGCTTGTTTTTTTCGTTGAACTACTAACTACCACAAGTGATCACAAAATTAAATACATTCTCCTCTTCTAAGGTTTGAGGTGTACTTTAGAAAATAAAATCTATTGCACATATAAAAAGGATTTATCTTGGTAACTAACTTTTTAGTGTCCAAATTTTTATTCTAAAATTATCTTCACATTTTTATTAGTTACTCATTTATCATTAGAAGTATTTTTTATCAATAACTTTTTTTATAAAATAAAATTACTTATCTTTCACAAAAATAAAAAATGTGACTTGACAGATGGCTTGACAGACGATAGTACATAATTATAATTGTTGATAACTAAATAAAAATTTTTACTGCACAAAACATAAATAAGAAATTATACATGTGAAATATTTTTCTTAAAATTGTTTTCATAACAGTTACGATGTATTATTTTCTTAAAAATGATCTTGCACTTTAAAATAACCAAAGCATATTTTTTTGGTAGGTTAACGTCCAAAATTTCCCTCTATACTCTGATGAAAATAAAATAATACGGTGGACTTAAATGAAGTAATTGCTAGGGAAAAAAAAAACTGCATACGTAATTCTAGTGCACATAATTTAAGTACATATTAAACCAATAATATAATTAATTATGGTATTGAATTAGTTGTGTACTTGATGTAATATAACTTAAATGCACTAATATATAATAATATTTGATTTGTTTGGATCGACTAATAATAAAAATATTTTTTAAGTAAAGTTCTTTTAATAGAATAATTTTTTAATAAAATAAATAAAAAAACATTTTAAATTATATTCAAACACTTTTAAAATAAAAATAACTTTTTTATTATAAAAAAATACTTAAATTTTAAAAAAAAGTCAATGTATATTTTGCTTAACACGATGCATGCGTGAGAGAGAAAGGTGGGGAGGGAGAGAGAGATCACATTCGGAGAGCTTTGCTAGTGTCAGGGCTGTCACCGAGCATTTGACGGATACTCACTTCAGAGCAACCACCAAGAGAGAGCAACTTCAGTATGGCTTCGCCGCGGCGGCGCAAGTGCGGCGACCCCACGCGCTGCGACAGCGGCGGCGGCTCGCGTCTCATTGCAGCCACCGGCACGCTCCCGCCTCCGACTCTGTTGGCGTAACGCAAGGTCCGCGCGCTTGAGATCCCGCTCGGGCCGCTCGATAAGCTGGACGACGCATCGCCAGAGAGCGAACCGGGAGACACCTTCGCCGCTGCCGAGCCAGCGTTTGGTCTCTGGTTGCTGGAGCATGACGATGTCCACATAACCTTCGATCTAATCTTCCTTGCAATCTTTTACAATTCAAGATTTACTCAGTTCACACGAAATCGAAATTATTGTTATATCAGACAATTTCAAAACTCATTCTGAATTCTCTACTCCTTTAACATCCAACTCGCTAATAGTCAAATTCAATTGATCATTAACAATTCCAATCAAATAGAAGCGGTCGAATTGAGCATATTTCTAGATCAAGCACCTAAAAATTATGGAAACCGCTAAACATTGAAAACTACTAATTAAAAATTTCAGATGGAGAGTGTAAAATTAAATCGAACAGCAGAGAAATTTTTCAAGAATCATCAACGAAACAGAATTCAAGAAGAAGAATCAACGAAGCAAAACAGAAGCATTCGATCTGAATCGTTTGTTCTGCTTCATGATTTCAAAAGAAAAGAACCAACGGATCTGAGAAAACGAACAGAAAACGAAGCAGAACAAAATCTGAGGAAATCGACGAGAATAGCATGTAGAGAAGCGACCTTGAACTTCATCCGACGGTATCGAGCAGTGGCTGAGAGGAACGAAACACTACGCGATTTGATCTCCTCCTGCACCTCCTCCTCGGGCGAAACGCCGTCGTCATTTGTGACCGACGAAGCAGAAGACTCGTCGTAACCGCTAAACGCCGAGCTCTCTCCGAAGCTCTTGCAGCGGGGATCAGATCCGAACCTACCGAGCATCAAGTTTTGAATCAAAAACAGAGTAAATATCAAAACGACGATGTTAAACGCAAGAACGAAAGCATGAGATGTGCGGTGAAGTGAGCTTGTTACGGTTACTTCGGAGTGGAAAAGGAGGGAGAGGCGGTGCGGAGAAGAAGCAGAGACGATGCAACTGTGCGTTCTTGGGGACTCGGGAACGAAGACATTGTTCGTTTCGGAAGCGCTCTCCGTTTTTCTCACTCACTCTCTGATTTTGAAATTTCGCGGGTATATTTCAATTTTTTCTTCAAGTTTTCTCTCTCTTTCTGCGTGTGCCGTGTGTCTGTTGTTAGTTTTCTTCCTTTTTCTTTTCGTTCTTTAGTTAATAACAATATGAAAATGTTCAATGTACACCTAATATTCATATAACCGTGTATACACCTCCTATTTATATAATATCAATCACATTTAATACGGATTATATTATACGTTATCAATGTCACTCTCACGCGAGTTTTGCTCAATGTAGTCAATGTCATTATGCAACAAACTACGAAATTTGAGATCCAATGCACAAACCAAAATCGCGAGCTCGTTTCAACCGATATCAGCATGAAAATCGAAAGAACCTATACAATTTAATGTTGATAATCATAGTCGAAATTTGTTGTTGATCGAAAATGGAACTGAAAGAAATCATGGTAATTGTTCTGCCTTTTTATGTTGATTTCGATGTAGAGTGTTCTTCCTTATGTTTCTGTGAAATTCTAGTGTTCTGAAACTTTATATGATCTAATGCACATTCATCAATAGCGAATATCACAGAAAATTGATTGCCCAAACTTTAAATAGATATAAGCACAAACATTAAGTAGGCATGTACAGAAACATTATCAACATGCCATAGGCTCTGTCTTTTTGGGGGAAGAGGATGCACATTTTGCCACATTCTCAACCTTTCAACAATTAATGCATAGACAAATATTGTTATTTTGACACAAACTTTTTATATGTTCTCATTAATAAACACTACTTGATGTGTTGTGCATAATGTATTATAAAGATTCTGATGTATTATAAAGTGCACAACTTTAAACGGGCATATGCGCAGTTCCTGTTGCTTATGTGTTGTGCATAATGTATTATAAAGATTTCTCAACCTTTCAACAATTAATGCATAAACAATGTAAATATTTTGACACAAACTTTTTATATATTCTCATGAATAAACACTACTTGGTGTGTTGTGCATAATCTATTATAAAGAATTTGATGTATTATAAAGTGCACAAACTTTAAACGGGCATATGCACAAACATTATATGATATTGTGCACAAACATTGTCAACAAGCTACGATCCCTGTTGCTTATGTGTTGTGCATAATGTATTATAAAGATTTCTCCACCTTTCAACAATTAATTCATAAACAATATAAATATTTTGACACGAACTTTTTATATATTCTCATGAATAAACACTACTTGATGTGTTGTGCATAACGTATTATAAAGATCTGATGTATTATAAAGTGCACAAACTTTAAACTGGCATATGCACAAACATTATATCATGTTGTACACAAACATTGTCCTATATTGTATGTACAAGGGGGTAGTGTTTTTTTAGTGGAGGATTCAGCATATTTGGCTGCACAAACTTTATAGCCCCTATAGCACAAACATTAGGGTCACTATAGCACAAACTTTGTATATACTGATGTATCAAAACAAAAGAATGAAACAATGATTACTTTGCAGGATCTTTCATGGACATTTTACTCAAACTGAACGGACAAATTCTATAACAATTAGTTTAGATAAACCAAGTTGTATAAATCCTAAACCCTAAACCAAAAACCATAACTGATTTGCGCATCATTATTGCAGGTTACATCAATTTCAGTATGTGCTTCTTCCATAACAATTACACTATGTGCTTCTCCCAGAACCTTCTTGTTGGTGTGGAAGTCGAGTGTCATGCGGGAGTAGTACACCAATCGTGTTTGACCAAACAATGAACAAACTTTACAGCAACAGATACACAAACTTTACATGACACCGTGCACAAACTTTGAACTCGTTTTGGATTGTGTGAAGCATATTTGCAGGCATGACTAGCAACAGATGCCCATTCGAGTGATTGTGGAGGAGCCATTTTCTACAACAATGAACAATTAACATCACCAATTTAATTCAAAAGATTTTACTAACATTTATATACATTATAATGCATAAACTTTACATATATGCATATTACTTAATGTATAGTAAAATAATAGTGCAGAATATGATGTCTGATTAGGGGACACAAACATTAGATTATGTTGTGCAAAAACATTAAGTACCGTTTACAACATTGATGTAGTTCACAACGTTTTACACAATGCTTTGTGTTTCCACTAGACTCATTCACGCTTACATTCATCAACAAATTTAATTCAAAAGTATAAAAGGTGAACTCAGCTTTAATGCACTTACCAGCGTTTGTTTTTTTTGTGATTGCTGCTACATATTTATGTGGTGAGCACGATGTATTTGCTGAAGAGAAACGATAGTGAAGAGAGATCGACGAGAGTTGATGAGAGGGACGAGAGATCAAAGAGAGTGACGAGACTTTATTGTGGTGCAATCCTTATTTCTGAGGCAAGGAAGAGGAAGTTTGAAGGCCACGCGTGTGTGGGACGCGCTAGTGAGTGAGAGTGGGAGAAAGAGGTTAGGGGGTGGTTATTTTAAGGGGCCTACTCTACTATAATACGGGTGTATGTATGTTGTATGGTTTTAGGGTGTGCATGTAGTAGAGCTCATAACAATATAACATTCTTTTGCACTTTCATGGAGGGAGTATCTTTATGGGGGCAATTTGGTTCCTATTATATGGTATGTCATTGGATAAAAATTTTATTTTGACCCCTAAAACTTTAATATTAAAAATGCATAGTTGAAATATGACCCTTTGAGTAACATTTGAAGTTTTTACCATGGGTAAAATTATGTAATTAATTTGAGCATTAGTTCATTGCTAAAGTAATTAATATTGTTAATGACGTTTAGAAAATAATTAGGTGTCGTGCATCACCATCAACATCTCTATTATCACCATTGCCTCCAACTGACCCACCACCATTCACAACCAACCATTGCTGCTACCATCACCACTACCGATCTACAACAACAAACTCACCACCTATAGCACCACAATAGCAACCACTACCACAAATACACCATCGGTTCCCCTTCCAATGCTAGTGTTGTAACATCTCACTTTTCCTCAGGGAAAATTTCGTGCGCCGACTACAATGCTAGTCAATTATTTTTTACTGAAATACTTAATTAAAGAGTATTTATTAAAAATATCAATCAAAAATATTGGTGGAATGGTCTTGCAGAAATTTCACGAGAAACCAGATCTCGTTTCGATATTCCCCAAAAGTTAAATAAATATTTGTGGTACCCGCTAACCACCCTTTTATAAAGAGGAAAAATTTAGGGCACCTAATATCAATTTAAATTCCTTATTTTAAAAGCCTGTCTAACGTAGAATTTTGACTAGATAATTTCTGTGTCGTTCGTTAATTTTTCGTACTCATGCTTGCACGCGTAACTGGACAATTAACGAATAAACAGGACCGAAAATCGCATGAAAATCATAGCCATTCGGCTCTCCTAGCTGCAGCACGACAAGACCATGCCTTCCCCCACCAAACCATCTCATCACCTTACCACCTAACAGTGCCCACCATCATTGTAACATCTCGCTTTTTTCCTTAGTGAAAATCTCGCTAGATAAATGCCTAGAAATTCTCATTGTAGGTTAAACCATTAGAAATATGAACTCTTAGGTTAAAAGTGTTTGTAGAAACAATTTTTCTCATTTTCATAAAATTCTGCAGACACTAGAATAAACCCTTTATGTCATCCGAGTACAATAGCGCGTCTAAGGTATTTGTAAAATGCACAGTTACAGAAGAGAGCTCACAAATACCTTAGATTAACCTAAATTCTTCAGGAGATCACAAGGACATGATCGGAATACTTTTAGAACAACCATACGCGAAGTACCGGAACCGAGAACGACCAAATCTGATCAAAATTGATTTGTACGTGACCCTTAATTCTTGGCCACAAAAGTGGCCAAGACACAAAGTCATACACGACCAAGAATGGCTCAAAGTCAACATTCAAAGCATGAGTCATGTAGTGACTAAGCATGCTTAGGTATGATGTTATAAAAAGGACAAAATGGTAAATTGGTCCAAGGGCATTTTGGAAAAGTGAAAATTTGGCCAAGGCCTATAAGTACCCCATGGAATCTGAAATTTTGGGAGAAAAAGGAGAACCTTGCCAAAACTCGGTCCAAATACACACTCAGTTGTTATCTTGTCAAAACCACAAACACATAAACTTCCCTACACAAACCCTAGCCAAAATTCCCCAGAGATTCCCTAACCCTAACCCATCAAAATTCCTATGAAGTTCTTATAGAAATATTGAAGAATCCTAGCCTAGAACAAGAGCTTGGACACCATAGCAAGTCAGGAGTTTACATAAAGCGCCTAAGTTGTTAGCAGGACTTGAACAAGTGGGTAACCGACTTATCCACTGTCTATGTGGTTTTATGTTAGATGATATATAATGTTAGGATGTTTAATGTAACCATGACTATATATATGGGTTGTTGATATTTGTCTAGAACTGCTAGTGCTATCTGTGACTCTGTCAGAATTTATGAGAACCTAAGCTAGGAATAAGAACATAGCACGTTTTTAAGAGGAACTGTATGCTGGAAATTTTATCTTGAAAAACTAATGTTATTTTTGGAATCTACATGAAAAATTGAGTGGGGATGTCAAGTTTTGTGATTTTTGGAGTCCCCAACGAAATTCTCAGCAAAACAAACAAAAATAACATTTCTGGGGAAAACAAGGGCAAAATGGGAATTTCGAGTTTGGGACTGAAAAACTGGGTTGATTTCAGAAAATATGGATTTATAACTATCAAAAACCTTGACGGCAAGTCTTGAGTCCACGGGGTTTTTGAGAACTAAAATTCCAAAGAAAATAGGGTTTTACGGGCAAAAAACAACATTTTGGGGAAAAAAAGGCAAAACTGCACTTTCGCGATTTTGGGGTTCAAATCTGAATTTCTAAGTATGAAAAATGATCTTAGAGCTATCAAAAGCCTTGGGATGAGTTCTTAGACCTTTCCGATTTCTGATAACTAAATTTCGACAGAAAGCGGACGTTTTCAAAAAAGCATTGATACACCGTAGTTTCAAACTATGGTTACTGTTATGCACCATGAGGAATCAGTCATCACTAGGTACATTAGGAAGGCTGTAGATAACTATAGGGTCATCACCTAAATAACTTAAAGAGCATAACTAAACTTAGGGAAAAGAGGTACCGGTCCCAGAGATTCCGGTGTTCCTCAAAGAAAGAAGGTAGTTATGTATATGATTAGGATGAGTCTTATCTCTTGGCACATCTACGGACACGCCCCTCACCAATCCAGCAAGATGGATTGGTCAATGATGATAAATAAAAAGAAAGAAAGAAGGAAAAGAAAAATGATAAGGGTGATGTCATGCCTATGAGATGATAATGATGTAACGATGATGATGTACGAGTCCACACTCGGATTGCGTCGAGAAGAAGACCCCTCGCCATCCCACTAGATGGATGGTTGTCCCTGTTGATAGTCGATAAATGGAACATCAGTTATCCACGGTGGTTCGCACCCACTCAGGTTATAACGCTGCTTGGTCGTTATCAACACGGGAGTTAGAAGCAGGTTGTAACACGGGAAAATATGGACCGATTTTAAACTTTTATTTTCATAGTGTACCACATAAGATATGAGCCGTGTACAGGAAGAGCAGTTAATATAAACGATAAAGCCCTTAGGCTTAACGATTAGCAGTCTATTATTCATAACAGTCGAATAAGCACATAGATGGNTTTGCCCTTCACCCTTTTAATTCTTTCCCCTTTTGTCCTTTTCTTTTTTTTTTCTTTATTTTCCTTTTACTGACGTGGGAATTAATTCCCAAACCAGGTCACTTTATTTCGCGATCATGTTTGATCGCTTTTTGTCATTTTTCGCTCGTGTTCGGATATTATAAAAATATTTCGAGCACGTATCCGCGATCTACTAATTTCACGGATCATAGAGGTATGTCCGGTTAAGGTATTCATGAATTTATTGCCTGGAGGGTAATTTTCACAAATACCTTAGGTGTCTATTGAAATTCCAATTTTTGTCAAAATTTGGCACAGACCTCGTGGCACTCCGCGAGATGAAGAAACAATTACTTGACTGGCGTTTGGAAGCAATTAATGTTCTAAATAATTTTTTCAGTCCAAATAATCGCATCTAATGTGCTTTTAATTAAGTAAAAATTGAGATTTTAGTGAAATTCTCGTAAGGGTAAAATTCGGGATGTTACACAAAGCATGAGTCATGTAGTGACTAAGCATGCTTAGGTATGATGTTATAGAAAGGGCAAAATGGTAAATTGGTCCAAGAGCATTTTGGAAAAGTGAAAATTCGGACAAGGCCGATAAATACACCATGGAATCCGAAATTTTGGGAAAAAAAGGAGAACCTTACCAAAACTCTGTACAAATACACACTCAGTTGTTATCTTATCAAAACCATAACCCAAAAACTTCCCTACACAAACCCTAGCCAAGATTCCCCAGAGATTCCCTAACCTTAACCCACCAAAATTCCTATTAAGTTCTTATAGAAAGCTTGAAGTAGCCTAGCCTAAAACAAGAGCTTGGAAACCATAGCAAGTCAGGAGTTTACATAAAGCGCGTAAATTGTTAGCAGGACTTGAACAAGTGGGTAACCGACTTATCCACTGTCTATGTTGTTTTATTTTAGATGATATATAATGTTAGGATTTTTTATGTGATCATGACTATATATGTGTTGTTGATATTTGTCTAGAATTGCTGGTGCTATCTGTGACTCTGTCAGAATTTAAGAAAGAAAATAAGGTTTTACGGGCAAAAAACAACATTTTGGGGAAAAAAGGAAAAATTGCACTTTCGTGATTTTGAGGTTCAAATATGAATTTCTAAGTATGAAAAATGATCTTAGAGCTATCAAAAACCTTCGAATGAGGTCTTGGACCTTTCCGATTTCTGATAACTAAATTTCGACAGAAAGCGGACGTTTTCAAAAAAGCATTGATACACCTTAGTTTCAGACTGTAGTTACTGTTATGTTTTATGAATGTTTATCATTATGCATCATGAGGACCCAGTCATCACTAGGTACATTAGGACGGCTATAGATAACTAGAGGGTCATCACCTAAATAACTTAAAGAGCATAACTGAACTTAGGGAAACGTGGTACCAGTCCCCGAGATTCCGGTGTTCCTCAAAGAAAGAAGGTAGTTATGTATATGATTAGGATGATTCTTATCTCTTGGCACATCTACAGACATGCCCCTCACCAATCCAACAAGATGGATTAGTCAATGATGATAAACAAAAAGAAAGAAAGAAAGAAAGAAAGAAGGAAAAGAAAAATGATAAGGGTGACGTCACTCCTATGAGATGATAATGATGTAACGATGATGATGTACGAGTCCACGCTCAGATTGCATTGAGAAGACGACCCCTCGTCATCCCACTAGATGGATGGTTGTCCCTGTTGATAGTCGATAGATGGAATATTAGTTATACACTGTGGTTCGCAACCACTCAGGTTATAGCGCTACCTGGTCGTTATCAACACGGGAGTTAGAAGCAGGTTGTAACCGGACGACCACGATTACAAGGGTGGAAGGACTCAAGATAAAAAGGAAGGACAAGAAATGTTAAGAAGGACGTGACCCCAGTCCATTAGTTAGCCAGAAGCGTAAGAGAACCCCAGATCCCCCATGCATAAGATATGTGATGAATGAGTATATGAGCTATAAGTATATGAATGCAATTAGATATACGTGTAAGTACTGAAACACCCCTAGCTAACTGCTTATGCTCGTCCGTACACAATGCTCACTAGGTTATTTGCTACTTGGTGGGAATACTTTTAGTCCCTTACTAACTTTTAAAATAACTATTCGGGAAAATATGGACCGATTTTAAACTTTTCTTTTCACAGTGTATCATATAAGATATGAGCCGTGTATAGGAAGAGTAGTTAATATAAACAATAGAGCCCTTAGGCTTAACGATTAGCAGTCTATTATTCATAACAGTCGAATAAGCATAAAGATGGTCCACCCCATACATTCGCAAGTAGTCGTATAATCATTACAATAATTTCCATACATTGATCAAGTTCATCTCAATATACTACATGTCTTTCAAAAATCTCAGGCTAACGAGAGCATCTCTTACTTAACTCTAGGCAAAATCCCTGCTTATACTGGTCCTGCGGAAAGCTCACTTCATGGCACCGTTCTTCACGGATCCTCGTTTGGCTCGGCAGTGTCCTTGTAATTGGAGTCGTCGTAAGTCCCTGGAGTCATAAACAAGTGGGGGTGAGAACGAGGAGTTCTCAGTGGATAAGACCTTAGTATGGGGCCTCACTTTTTCCTCAGTTATCCTCCAGGCCGCTCAGGGGATCTCTAGGTGTACATGTGTACTAATATCCCTACTGATTATTAATAGGCATTCTAGTCCAGAGCAGCTGTATCTATGTTACTAGGTGATCATGGTTTTCTAATGCATAGTTGTTTACATACATATTTACTTACGTACATACATTCATCCATACATATATCTCATGCATGAGGGGGATTTGGCGTTTTCTTAAGCGTCATGTGGTTGTGTCTTTCTTAGTCCTTTCACCTTTGTAACTGTGGTCGCGGCTACAACATCCTTGCGTTCCCTATCGCTAACGACCTGACAGCACTCTTGACCGGTGTGGTAGCTAGCAATGTAAAGCTCATAGGCAGAAAACATCGAGCACCGATAGGTACAACCACCCAACTAACAGGATGGTGAGGGATCGACCCTGTGACGTGATTAGGTGTGGACACGTGGGTCAGCCCAGTAACTCGACCAGGTCAGCCCTGTGACTTGACCTCGTGTTTCTTTATTCATTCATTGAATGGATCCATTCTTTAACCAGGCCTGTTCCCATCATTCATCATATTAAGGCCTGTGCCTTCATAGTCAGGCCTGTGCCTGCATTCATAAACTCAAGCCTGTGCCTGTGGTATTGTAGTCAGGCCTGTGCCTGCGTTCTGTCTTTAACCAAACCATCTTGCTGAATTGGTGAGGGGCTTGCCTGTGGAACGTGCCAAGAGAATGGATAATCCTAATCATATAACTACTTACTTTATTTAAGGTCTTCCGAGCCCTATGTGGCCGAAACCTCCTTAACATATCCTTTTTCCCTATGGTTCAGTCATAATCTTTTTAAACGTTAAGTGACGGCTTCTAGTTATCTACAGTCGTCCTAAGTCGTACGACGATCGATTCCTCGTGATGCATGCTTTCATATACAATGGTACACGCGTCTGTACGTGTTGGAACATATAGAAAAGCTCAAAACCCAAGTTCTTCAGTGGTCATTCGAATGACAAAGCTCAGTCATTCGAATGCCTTGAACACTTATATCCCTGTTTCTGAAAATTGAGTGTCATTCGAATGACTAAGGTTTGGTCATTCGAATGAATCCCTAAAATTTCTTTCATTTGAATGACTAGGGTCCCGTCATTCGAATAAATCTTTAAAATTCTCTTTCATTCGAATGACTACGGATGACTACATTATAAATTCATTCACAGTAGGATTTTTCACATCATTCCAGAGTTCTTTCTCCCATAACCTCATTTCCCTTTTCCATATGATCTTACAGGTACAGTTATGTTTTTCTAACATTGAAACTACTAAAAACCACTTTCATAGCTTAGTCTATATATTTTCCACATAGTATTTTCCAAATTAGATACACATACATACATATATAAAATCACATAGACAATGGGCTTAGGGTTGTGGGTAATATTCCCTCCACAATGGTGTGCTCCCAGAATTTTTTTGGAGTCCAGCAGCGTAACTGCGATGTGCACGAACGGGACCGAAATTTTGGAAACTGTGTAAAAAGTGAAGCAATTGCTTCTGACTATGGGGGGCATTTATAGCCGTGGCCCCCTGATAAATGTATTTTGTACCCTATTTTGTTATTCTATAATTGAACATTGCATACTAAAAATGTGTGGTTNAATTAATGCATAGTTGTTTACATACATATTTACGTACATACATACATTCATCCATACATATATCTCATGCATGAGGGGGATCTGGGGTTTTCTTACACGTCCTGTGGTTGCGTCCTTCTTAGTCCTTTCACCTTTGTAATCGTGGTCGCGGCTACAACCTCCTTGTGTTCCCTATCGCTGACGACCCGACAGCGCTCTTGACCGGTGTGGTAGCTAGCCACATAAAGCTCATAGGCAGAAAACATCGAGCAATGATAGGTACAACCACCCAACTGAGAGGATGGCAAGGGATCAGCCCTGTGACTCGATCAGGTGTGGACACGTGGGTTGGCCCTGTAACTCGACCAGGTCAGCCCTGTGACTTGACCTCGCGTTTCTTTATTCATTCATTGAATGGATCCATTCTTTAACCAGGTCTGTGCCCATCATTCATCATATTAAGGCCTACGCCTTCATAGTCAGGCCTGTGCCTGCATTCATAAACTCAGGCCTGTGCGTGTGGTATTGTAGTCAGGCCTGTGCCTGCGTTCTGTCTTTAACCAATCCATCTTGCTGAATTGGTGAGGGGCTTGTCCGTGGGGCGTGCCAAGAGAAGGGATAATCCTAATCATATAACTACGTACTTTATTTAAGGTCTCCCGAGTCCTATGTGGCCGAAACCTCCTTAACATATCCTTGTTCCCTATGGTTCAGTTATGATCTTTTTAAACGTTAAGTGACGACTTCTAGTTATCTAAGGTTATCCTAAGTCGTACGATGGCCGATTCCTCATGATGCATGCTTTCATATACAATGGTACACGTGTTTGTACTTGTTAGAACACATAGAAAAGCTCAAAACCCAAGTTCTTCAGTGATCATTCAAATGACAAAGCTTAGTCATTCGAATGCCTTGAAAACTTATCTCCCTGTTTTTGAAAATTGAGTGAATGACTAGGGTTTGGTCATTCGAATAAATCCCTAAAATTTCTTTCACTCGAATGACTAGGGTTTGGTCATTCGAATAAATCTTTAAAATTCACTTTCGTTTGAATGACTATGGGGGTCATTCGAATGACTACATTGTAATTTCATTCACAGCGGGATTTTTCACATCATTCCAGAGCTCTTTCTCCCATAACCCCATTTCCCTTTTCCATATGATCCAACAGGTACAGTTATGTTTTTCTAACATTGAAACTACCAAAAACCATTTTCATAGCTTAGTCTATATATTTTCCACATAGTATTTTCCAAATCAGATACACATACATACATATATAAAATCACATAAAGAACCACATAGATAGTGGGCTTAGGGTTACCCACTTCTAATGCAAATTCTGATTCGTAGAGTTGATATGGGTAATATTCCCTTCACAATGGTGTTCTCCCAGAATTTTTCTGGAGTTCAGCAGCGTAATCGCGATGTGCACGAACGAGGCCAAAATTTTGGAAACCGTGTAAAAAGTGAAGCAATTGCTTCTGACTATGGTGGGCCATTTATAGCCGTGGTCCCCCCGATGGGTTTTTATTATTTATATATATATATATACATATATTATTTTATATGAATATCTAAAATATCAGGACCCCCTATCCAGTTTCGATCACGTTTGATCAGTTTGGTCGTTATTCACTTGTATACGAATATCCTAAAAATATTCTGAACACATATCCGTGATCTACGAATTTTCCTGGTCAGGATAGTATGCCGAGGAAAGGTATTCGAGAATTTATCTCCGTAAGTGTATATTTTACGGATCCCTTTGGCACCTGACAGAATTTCAGATTTTGCCAAAAATTGGTATAGACCTTCTGGCTTCGCACGAGATCACGAAACAACCATTTCGACTGGCGTTTGAAATAAATAAACCTTAAATAATTTTTCCAGTCCAAATAATTTTCTTTAATATGCTTTTAATTAGACAAAAATCGGGATTTTGCGAAATCTTCATAAGGGAAAAAATTCGGGATGTTATAAGTACCGTCAAGAGAACGCTCGAGACAGCCTATGTAAACATAAAGTTAATAAGCGTGAGAACCTAAATAAGGAAAGACTAAAGATCCCCCATCACATAGTGAAATAGATAAAGCTACTCAGGAATAGGAAGAATGATAATAATCAGTAGGAATGTAGTATGCATGAACACGTAGAGATCTCCTGAGTGGCATGGTTCATAAGTGAGATAAAGAAGTAAACCCTATGCTAAGGTACCCCCACTAAGGACGAACGTTCTCACCCCCACTCACTCATGATTCCAGGGGCAGACGAGAGCTATAATGAGCAGCAAGAAGAGCTGTGAAGGACGCAGTACAAGCCACCACTACCTAGGAAGCAATACTTCAAGGCCGTGAAGGAAAGCTAGTATAGTTGTGCGGATCTTTTTTTGAAAAAAAAAAGAACTATGTATTGTGATATATATGCTATGTATGTGTAAATTATTATAACATTATGTGGATTGTTGTAAATGCGTGCATTGGACCATATGTTTGCATATCTATTTGATTATACTGTGACTGCTTAATATCCGTAAGCTTAAGTATCGCTTGTATTATATATGACTTGTTCACGCGTGGCTCCTACTTTAATAATGAATCACAAGCGTAAAAAGTTTAAAAATGGTCCATATTTTTCTTAACCAAGTATTTTCGAATGTAATGAAGGACTATAAGTATTCCCACCAATTACTTAACAACCTAGTGAGCATTGGATACGACTTAAGTGTAGGCAGGTAGCTATGGGTGTTACAATCATCACCCTCTCCCATTTAATTCCCACAAATCCTCCTCACTTCTTCCTCACCGAAGCCCCTCTCTACTACCTTTTCCTCTCAATTTTCTCTGTTTCCCTTTTCCTCCATCACTCTCTAAATCTCAAACACACACCCCCACACATACTCACCCTCACCTTCAAACACTCCCTTTGGAGAGGACAATCAGCAGCTTGGAACTCCAAGTAACTCGAGGAACTCTCCTCAAAGTCCTTCCACCCATCATTCCCAAAGAAAGTGGGTAAACCTTGCTCCAAAACCATCTATTGATGGTTTTATATGTGCATGTGTGTGTTTGTGAAAAAATATATACGATAAATGTTTAAAATAGGCTTTGTGTATGATGGATGTATGTTATGGTTGTTAAGAATCTAGAAACTGAATGATCAAAATGGGTGAGGAGCCATGGATTTGAGAAAGGAAAATGAAAATGTTGTTACAGGTCTGTTGACAGTGGAATGACCAGAGCCATGCGCGTCATTCGAATGAACCATAAGAAAATCCTTTTAAAACTGAGCCAAAAAGGAGTCATTCTAATGACCAGACCTTGGGTCATTCGAATGAACACCTAAAATTTTTAATGACAATTTTCTAAGTGCCATTCATTCGATTGACTTGAACTAATCATTCGAATGAACAATTCATTTTTGATGAAACTGAGAGTGCAGGGCCTATGTAATTCGAATAACCCACCTAGGGTCATCCGAATGACTCATTTCAAGAACTAATCTAGGGGCCATTCCTTTGACATTCGAATGACCCCCTGGGTTGCCATTCGAATGATCCCTGGAGTATCATTCGAATGACTCAGAGTATCAAATCCCCAACGTTATGTTTTCCTTATCTGTGTATGTATGCAGCATGTGTTATGGATCCTAACTCTATTTTCTAGCATCACGAGGACTTGGTTGCCACTAGGTCCGTAGGGCAACCGTAGATCACTAGAAATGTAATGCCTAAGTTAACCAAAGACCATAACTGACCCTAGGGAACAAGAAAGTTTCTTAAGAAGGTTTCGGCCGATAAGCGCTCAGTGCACCTTGAAGGAAAAATACGTAGTTATGTAATAGGGAATCCCCTCTCATGGCACGTCACACATGACAAGCCATCGCCAGTTTAGCAAAGTAAACTGGTCCAAAGATTAAGAAACATAGGCATAGACCTGAGATTTTAAATTAATGAATAAGAAAGTTAAATGTTTTTTTTCTTGAGAAATGCTTTGTGTATATCAAAAAAATATTCACCAAGTATCCACCAGCAATAAAAATTAATTTTCTCTCTCCTCCACCCACTCTATCTCACCTATGTTGTTCTCCTTCTCCCATCCTTCTTCTTTTTTCGTTTTTTCATTGCAACAATACACTCTCCTTTTATTTTTGTTCAATTATTACACCTACAACTGTTATTTTTTTTCCACTCTGTTGTTTTCTTCTTCTCCTTTTTCTTTTTTCTTGTTCTTTAATTTGTTTTAGTTTCTTGTTTCTTTATTCATTCCCACCATTTTTGCGGTCCATCTTTATTTTTTTTTCCTTTTTAAGACGTTATGGAAAGTATAAATAAAAGTATTCTTCTTGGATCCATGTTGTTCTATAGATTTTGTAATGTTTATGCGTGGTGTAATGCTTGTTTACTTGTGTTGTAATGTTTGTTTATTTATTCGTTTATATGTGATGTAATGTTTGTTTATGAGTTTTGTAATGTTTGTTTCTCTGCGGTGTGATATTTCAATATGATGAAATGTTTGTTTGTGTATGGTATAATATTTTTTTATGAGTGACGTGACGATTTTTTATGTCTTCATTTTTGTGTGGTGTAATTTTTGTTCATATGTGTGCAGTGTTTGTTTATGTATGTTGCAATGCTTGTTTATGAGTTTCGTAATGTTTATTTTAAAATGTTGTAATATTTGTTTATTGGTGGTGTAATGTTTGTTGATGAGAAAGTGAGTGAGAGAGCATGAGAGAATGTCTTCGCTATTTAGATTACCTGAGGTCTCATTTTATTTTATTTTTTTGTGTTTTATAATTTTTATTTATTTGTTCTTTAACATTTGTTCAGTTGGTTGAATGTGTTTTAGAGTGTGAGTAAGGGCATGAAAAAAAGCGCGACAATTACTTTTCGACGTTTAATACACCATGACGGTTTTGAAATGTTTGCTTATTTGTTTATGAAATGTTTGTTCACACATCTGTAATATTAACACTTGATGAATTCTTTTTTGATATACATGTAAAATTACTCATCTTTTTTATAAATTAAAAATTACATTAATGGCAATGAGGTTGAAATCCAAAATCTCATACATGTTACCCAAAACTCTACACCAATTCCAGTGGCTCAGGCGTTTGCTAATCTAACAAATATATGGTTACCTTAAAGTCCCGTGTGATTCACAGAATCTTTTCTCAAAATGTAATTTTCTCAAAATGTTTTTTATTCCATGAACCAAACGCATGAAAATGCCATTGTCAAACTCAAATTCCCAAAAGTATCGACAGATTCCACGAACAGCAGATGGCCTACAAGAAGAATGCAAATAGTATATGATCGAATATCGATGTGCCCATCAAAATGAAATCATACAATAATTGCAATTAATCCAATAATGTGAGGTCCTACCTAATGAGTCCATTCTCCAACACCCAACCCCATGTTATACGCCAAAAAATTTAAAATTAAAATAAGAAAAACAAAAATAAAGATGTCAGAGAACAAGACGAAGATTCCACCACACCAAACTAGTTGCAGTTGCATTCAAGCCTAAGCAACCGACACACTCATCCATACACCTGTCGGCAACCGCAGCGGTAGTTGGCAGTTCAGAGTGGTTGCCCGAAAGAGAAGAAAGAAAACCCGAAAAAGAAAGCGACATTGATTTTGCTTTGCTTTGGTTTCAGTTTGTGGAGGAGGAAGAGAAGACGGTNAAAACTGATTCGCGTCGAAGTCAAGCTCTCTAAGAACAGTAAACAAGACTCAGAGTTTCAACACCTTGCAACTCAAATGTTGGTCCAAGAGCGTTCAACTCCCAAATCCCAAAACCCCAAACCCAAATCGAGAATCCCAAACGCGAACGCAAACGCCACTCTTCCCACCAACCGCTTCGCCGAGACCAAGAGCCTCGACTTCTCCGTATGGGTGTCCGACAACCTCTGCAAGATCGTCGTCGCCGTTGCCCTCGCCGCCACCGTCGCCGCCGTCTTCTTCCTCGGCAACAACTTCGGGAACACCGCCGCGCTCCTCTGCTTCGAGAAGCAGGTCGAGGACCACGAGAAGATCGCGCTCCCGCGCGTCGAATGGAGCTCCATAGCACCGATTTCTGACAAGGCCTCGAAGTTCGCGAGTTTCCGGTCGGAGCGGTGGATCGTGGTGTCGGTGTCGGGCTACCCGTCCGATTCGCTCCGCAAGCTCGTGAAGGTCAAGGGATGGCAGGTCCTGGCGATCGGCGGTTCGAGGACGCCGTTGGATTGGAGCTTGAAAGGTGCGATCTATTTGTCGTTGGAAATGCAAGCCAATTTGGGGTTTAGGGTTGTTGATTTCCTTCCTTATGATTCGTATGTTAGGAAAAATGTTGGGTATTTGTTTGCGATTCAGCATGGTGCTAAGAAGATCTTTGATGCCGATGATAGAGGGGAAGTGATTGATGGGGATTTGGGTAAGCATTTTGATGTGGAGTTGGTTGGTGAGGATGCTAGGCAAGAGGTTTTGTTGCAATACAGTCATGACAACCCTAATCGAACCGTCGTGAACCCTTATGTTCACTTCGGGCAGCGTTCGGTTTGGCCTAGAGGGCTTCCTTTGGAGAATGTGGGTGAAATTGGGCGCGAGGAGTTTTACACTGAAGTGTTTGGTGGGAAGCAGTTTATACAGCAGGGGATTTCTAACGGGCTCCCGGATGTAGATTCGGTGTTTTATTTTACCAGAAAGTCTGGATTAGAAGCCTTTGACATTAGATTCGATGAGCATGCCCCGAAGGTGGCGCTGCCGCAGGGTACGATGGTGCCTGTTAATTCTTTTAATACAATGTACCATTCGCCTGCGTTTTGGGCTTTGATGCTTCCGGTGTCAGTTAGCACTATGGCTTCTGATGTGTTGAGAGGTTACTGGGGACAGAGGCTTCTCTGGGAACTTGGTGGTTATGTTGTGGTTTATCCCCCTACTGTCCATAGATACGACAGGGTTGAGGCCTATCCATTTTCAGAAGAGAAAGATCTTCATGTCAATGTTGGTCGTTTGATCAAGTACTTGGTTTCGTGGAGATCGGATAAGCATAGATTGTTTGAAAAGGTTTTGGAGTTAAGCTATGCAATGGCCGAGGAGGGCTTTTGGACTGAGCAGGATGTGAAACTTACCGCTGCTTGGCTACAGGACTTGCTAGCTGTTGGCTATCAGCAGCCAAGATTGATGTCGTTGGAGCTTGGACGTCCTAGAGCAAATATTGGTCATGGTGATCGGAGGGAATTTATCCCACAGAAGTTGCCGTCTGTTCATCTTGGGGTTGAAGAGACAGGAACTGTGAATTATGAGATTGCAAAGTTAATCCGATGGAGGAAAACTTTTGGGAATGTTGTGCTCATCTTATATTGCAGTGGGCCTGTGGAACGTACAGCTCTTGAATGGCGGTTGCTTTATGGGAGAATATTCAGAACTGTTGTTATTTTGTCAGAAAAGAAGGACACAGATCTTGTCGTACAGGAGGGCCACTTGGATCAAGCATACAAGTAAGTCAAGTTATATTTGCATTTTTCCATACCGTTACTTAATATGGTTATTATTTTATGACTAACTTGCTTTGTCGTAATCTTATCGGAATATATTCCACAACTTAATATTGGCTTTCCACAAATTACATGAGATGTATAATTTTAAGTTTAAAAGTAAGGAGCAAGGAGGTTATATTTGGGGTCAACGTTTTCATGGGCAATAGAA
The DNA here is from genome assembly GCA_003254905.1 of Nissolia schottii. NCBI lineage: Eukaryota > Viridiplantae > Streptophyta > Magnoliopsida > Fabales > Fabaceae > Nissolia > Nissolia schottii. The sequence continues at coordinate 96,303 of QANU01045485.1, read as the reverse complement.
AAACTAAAGTTCATGTAAGAATAAAATAAAACCATATCAAGTAGTTGTAGTGTACTGTTCCTGTTAGACCTGATTCAAGAAACTGTATTATTTGCTATGAAAATACAATGGTTAGGGATATTCGAGAGATCCCTTTCTCTTCCAAGACCCTCATCTCTTAATTTCGTAAATGATACCTCTGCTCCTAATCCTCTTTTATGTACATTTCTAAGTTCTAACTATAATGGCCCATTAATGAGAGGCCTGGCCACATCCAGATAAATTGCTTATGGGAATTAATTTTAATACACTATCAGTGTAAAAATATTTACATTGACATCCAAACATATGCTACGATATGTGTGACATTTAAGATAGTGATGTCAAGAGTCAAATACTTCTGTTGATATCATCATATATTATATGATCAGATGACTATGTAAAAAACTTACACTGACAGTGCATCAAAGATTCAAAATTAAACTCATTGCTTATGTGTTTGGCTGTTGTGAAATGTGAACTATGCTTGGACAGCAGAAACGACACAATTCCCATCACTTTAACCTTGTTAAAATATCAGCATAGGATATGTTATGTAGTACGAGTCACTACCAGTGAAGATTCTGGAAGAGTAATATTTGAAGCATTACATGTTTTTTCTGTAAAGCATTAATCTATAAATATTTTGGTTAACCATACGGATGATTTTGACAAGTGTTTGGCTGGGGAGTCTATTTCAAATATGAAACTGCATGGAATTTTTGAGAGTGCTGATTAGGAATAGGTCAGAAAATTTAAAACAGTGGGGGAAATTCTTGTTTGAATATGTTAACATCCCCGCTAGTATGTGGAAATGCTTTGTGAATCCTTTGCCTAGCATTTATTTGTTGAAGTGATGTGCATTGACCTGACTAGTAGTCTCGAGCAGAACTTTAGTTCAGATTTCTAATCTTTTCCATACTTGATATAATTTTATTCTATTTTCATCTCATGTTTTCAGGTACCTGCCAAAAATATTTGATCAATTTAGTAGTGCAGAAGGATTTTTGTTCCTACAGGATAATACCATCCTTAATTACTGGAACTTACTACTAGCGGACAAAACTAAACTGTGGATCACTAATAAGGTATTCATTCCTGTTGCAATGTTTTCTCTCACCCAAAGTACACGACTATTTTATTTGCAACTTTGCATGATCGATACTTCCCATTCATAAAATGATCCCTGAATAAAATTATCACCGAAGGTTTGTTGGCCTCTGTCAGAATTGTTTAGTGTGAAGTTGTTCTACTGTATCATTTGATCATATGCTGTTAAGTGAATAGCAGTTCAGCTTCTCAAGTTACCACACTCAAATTCTTTTTATCACGTGTCAACACATGATGGATTAAAATATAAAATGGTTCTACACGTTTATTATATTTATATCAAAATCAAATCCTCATTTTATTGGTCTTTGTTTACTACGATTTTATCAAAAAATTGTAGTCACTCTTGCTGGAAAGGATAGCTGTAACTCTTAAAAGACCATTAGAGCGCTCTCTTTCTCTATCCCTCCCTATCTGACAAGTTCACTGGGATCCAGGTATCCGAGTCTTGGGTTTCTGTATTAACCAATGGCGACAACTCAGATTGGTTATCACAGCAAGCAAGCATGGTACAAAAGGTTGTTAGCATGATGCCAGCTCACTTCCAAGTTAGTTACAAGGAAACAAGTGAAAACGACAAGAACCTCGTGCTATGCAACTCTGAGGTATTCTATGTCCCTCGTCGCTTTATCAGTGATTTTGTGGAGCTTGTTAGCCTAGTGGGCGATCTGGAGATCCATCAGAAGGCTGCGATTCCCATGTTCTTCATATCGATGGATTCTCCACAGAATTTTGACCCTGTGCTTGATGCAACAATCTACAAGCAAAACCCCCCTGCTAATTCCTCCACTCTTTATTCGGCCAAAGCCCCTGCTGTTCATCCATGGAATGTGTCAAGTGAGCAAGATTTTATAAAGCTTATCAGAATCATGGCAGAAGGGGATCCACTCCTAATGGAATTAGTCTGAAAGTAGAGCCGTTTCTTGTTGCTAAATGTCGAGAGAGTACACAAGAAATATGTAACACTCATTTAGCTGTTACACTGTTATACGGTACTTTTTTTGGTTTTTCTTTTTCCTTTTTCCTCTAAATATTTTTTGGGAGGGTTTTCTCACCCTTTTCTTTTTCTTTTCCCCTTTCATTGTAGATTTGGTCCACATAGCAAATGTATTCATCCTTTGCCCCTTCTTTTATGTGAAAATATGAAATGGAAACGTATTTGTATTCATTATTGCAATTCATGGCCTCCAATGAGAGCGTTGCTTGTGAATTTGAAGCTTGTATGAATATAGTGGTTGCCCGTTTTTAACAATTAGACAAGTGCATTGTATGTGTCAAAAAGAGACAGGTGCAGTGTATATGAATGTAGGGGGGATAAATTATATGGCATATTGACTGAGCCAAGACAACAGCAGCTGTTACTTTCATGGCAAGCGGAAGCCAATGTAGGAACGTGAAAACTGACATGCCAACAACAGCTGTTACTTTCATTGGCAAGCGGAAGCCAATATAGGAATGTGAAAACTGACATCTCTCTCTCTCTCTCTCTATATATATATACATACACACATACGCACACACCCATATACGTATGTACATACTCGCGAAGGCCATGTTATGGTGTTTGATGCACCTTGTTAAAAAACAACGGGGTATTGTGGTCAATAAGATTATTATAGTAATTTTATAAAACTCCCATTCCTCTCTTCCCCCTTCTTTGATCACTCTTGCCCACCAATTTGCAACCCCCGCCACCACGCCCCCACCTGTTGTGTCATCAGATCAGTGCCTAGATCGGTGTGACCTGGCCAGTTTTAAACAATACAGAAAAGAGTGACCTGACCAGTTTTAAGTCACAATAAAATGAACTCAAATTTCCATAAACTTGGTAAGCTGGAACCAAACCAAGGCTCCAAGAGAACGAAGTTACACACCTCACTACTAGGCTAGCCATATGATTGTATAATTATATTTCACTAATAATATCGATTATGTACCAAAAGTGTATTAAATTGATTATAATTCATATCATTTCGTTATATTTAATATATTTATTTAATCACATTCGGTTTAACAATTGACCCAGTGACACAGTAGTGCGACCGGGTCAACCACTCACCACTGGCCGGGTTTGATAACTATGCCCCTCGTCCTATTAAACATTGCAGCAATCTTATTCCACAATATTCACAAAATTCCTTCACCTATTACTCAAATCGTTACTCCTAATGATAAAATTTTCATTGCATGAACTAACAATCCGTGACTGTAGCTTGAGATTTATGAGCTATGAACAAGATATACTTCTTTCAACACACGAAAGTCCATACACATTACAATAGAATTGCCCAAGGAAACCCACCTTCGACAATAAACCGAATTTGCATGCATCTACCAAAGAAGAGACCAACAATAGGGGAAAAATTGTAAAAACAACAACAGTGAACAGGGGAAGGATGGCATAGAAGTTGAAGGCTCGAAGCAAATAAGAATGAAAAGAGAGGAGAGGGGTTGCCTTAGGTGAACATAGAAGGGGGGGGGGTAATTTGCAACCATGAAGTCAGACAATGACGTTGACAAATGAGCGTACTCGATGGGTGAGGCTAGGACGATGCTGTCGTGAATGAAGGCGATCGACGTGGTTCACTGATTCTCAAAACTACGAATTGATAGAAAGAGGGAATTTACAGATCTCATGCCCAAAACGAAAAGGTAAAGAAATCCGATGACGAAGAAGTCGACGGGGGGTGGGGTGTGCAATTGTAAGTTTCTCGCGTATCTCAACCAGAGCTGTGTGAATGTTACGTCCTATGGCAAATTTTCCCATCTATATCCTTAGAGATAAACAAACAACAACACAAGTAGGTGAAGGTACATGCAGTGGAAGCTACTAAGATGTCAGAACACACACCTTCTCTTGTTAACACCCTACCATGCATCTACACAAGCTCTTCCTAAGCCTAATAGCCATCGTCAAATCCAATCAATTATCAGGTTTCCACTGGAGAAATCTTTCTTTCATGTTATAATAATAATAATAATTTAATAACAAATAGAACAACACTTTCATGTGCTTGGGAATTTTTTTATTTTTTCCTTAGAAAAATTGGAACTTGATGTGAAATTGGGCAATTGTGCATTTAACAAGAGCACTCTTTTATTTTTGAATAGGGATTGTTGAAGTATGAAAAATTTGTGAATGAAGGAAGGAAGGACTACCGAGAGTAGGATGAAAATGGGGGCAACGAACCGAGCAAGTGAGGGAACAAAAGGTTTTGCAAATAAAAAAGTTTTGAAGGGTTCTACTACCATATTAAATAACTGAATTTAAACGAGTATGAGTCACTTTTATAATTTATAGTCAGGATTACTTAGTGTGCTCAAAGAAGGAGGATCGTGGAATCCTTCCCCTACTTAACAATACCACAACTCAAGTGAATTCTCTCCTAAATTCTTTAGGCCCAGTTTGTTGCAACGTGTTAGGCATGGTAGTATTAGTTAATACTACTAAATTGATTTTATCACATGTTTGAGAAAACATCGGATAATATAGTATTACATGACATTATTCAATTTTATCCTACAATCATTTTATTAACTTAGATGGTTTCTCACTTACTCTATAGGATAAATACCACATGCGACATAATTTATCCATTTTTAATAAATTCATCGAATTTTGTTATTATTTATGTCCAACTTCTTTGCTGATCCTTTGATCCATCCTCTCATCTAACTCTACATGAAATCATCTAACTCTACATGATATCGCGTTGTTCGACATTGGTGCTTCGTTGCTGACGTTTGTAAATGCTTCACCCTATCGCCCACTGTGTTTCCCTACTTCACCTTCCCCACCGCCCTTAACCTGAACTTTCTGGGAGTCATGGCGGTCACCAACCATCACGCTCATCATGCAGTTTCAGCTTCAATGCTATGCCACATGACAACTTTCTCTCTGCTACATTAGTCCTCATACAATATATTATTTATATGATACTATTAGACCTTATCTTATAATGTCTAATATTATCTGATCTTATCCTATACAATGTGCTAAGCAGGGTCTTATATCTGTTGTTTATTCTCATAGCTGTCAACTCATGAATCGAATCATGAATTATTTTTTCAATTTTTGAATCGTGAATCATTTCGAATCCTAAAATTTAGGAACATATTTATAAAAAAGCCTAAATAAAAAAAAAATCCATACATAAAACATAAAGAAAGTGCTTAAAGAGTAGCAAATAACTTAATAAGTAGTATAATAATTGAAGAAATAGTAAAGTATTATAAGCCAACACACAAAACATGTTGGGTTGGGAGGATGGGTTGTTTGCAAGGACAACGGAGGCGTGGCGTGAATGATGAAGGTTGACTTGCTTGGAGAGGAAGAGGAGAGGGAATGAAACAGAGCATGCAACATACAAAATATGGGTTTTTTAGGTTCGTACTCATCGGCAGCGTGGCGTGGTCGGTGGCTTGGCAACAACGGCGTGAGGTCAATAGCAGCACGAGGTTTATGGAGGCGCGGCTTGGAGAGAAAGAGAAGGAGGTTTCAGGTTGCTCATGAGGAAGATAAGAGTGTACGACTATGTGACTCTTCAATTTCTCTTTTTTTAATTTTAAAACATTTAAAATTTAGATATATTTTTAATGTTTGAGCCATTTGGGCTTTGGCCCATCAATGAATAAGGGTTAAAAACCTAAAGGAACAAAAAACCCCAAAAAAAGAGAACCCCCCAAAAAAACCATGAGCTTCCCAAACTACATGAATCACGATTCTAAACTGGCAGTTCCAAATTGGACTTATTCCGACGATTCACCTCTGATTCATGGTGTTTTACGATTCACAACCGAATCATTACTCGCCCGGTGCCTGAGTCGAACCGCATCGTATGGTTTGAACCATGAACCATATGATTCTAACATCTATGTTTATGCTGCTAGAGACCTCTGATTCTTTTCATATAGTTTTGCTATGATGCTTGAAGGGGTCTTGTTCCCCCAAAGCTGGAGCTGTTTGTTTAGTTATTGGCATTAGGTATGATGAACATTAAGGATCGGTTGATGGGGCTTAATATTGGAGGTGAAATTGATTTGGCGTGTGTTGTCTAAAACCCACGATGAAAGTATACCCATTTATTCTTTCGCTATGAGTTCTCCAAAAATGGGTGGTGCTGTTGTTTAAATTGGTGGGCTATTCATTGGGCTTTTATTAAGAGAAATGTTATTTTCACAACACAGATATATAGACACTATTAACACTATGATAGTGACATCATGTGAAAATCTTAAAATACAATAAAAAAAATTCAATCCCAGAACACTCTCTTTATCAAATCACTTTTTTGATTGCTCTCATTTTATCCACTTTATCTTTAAAACACAAAGATATCAACATTTTAAAATATGTATCAATACTTTTGAAAAAGGCAGCAAAGTTTATAAAAAAGGTATCAATCTTTTGGCATGGTCATAATATGTTGATACTTTTTTTATATGATGATACATATTTCTATTACATTAATACCTATTTTTATTATGTTGATACTCATGTGGTGAGTGAGCTTCGCGTAGGAGGGAGAGTCTAACGTGATGGCCAGAGTGTGATTAGATGGAAAGAGAATGTGATTTAATGAGAAGAAAATGTGTTCAAAATATTTTGAGTGCACAAGTGTTGATCCCATTTAAGCAAGCGTCGATATCATCTACTTCAGAGTTGTTACTAACTGTACCAAATACATTAATTTTGTCTTTTTTTCCTCTCATTATAATATGGTGATTCTAGGCTGTTTGTATATACATGGTATTTAAATAACATTGCTCTTTTCCTAATGGTGTTGAGATGTGTTTTGAATAGTGTTTGAGGTTGGGTTAAGGGGTGATTGATAGGTGAATTTTATACCCCATTTTATTATTCTATATTTGAACATTGCATACTAAAAATGTGTGGTTTTAATGTTTAATTAATATGTTTTGCACATTATCCTCTTTTGTGAGAAATTGAGAAAAATGCAATTTTAAACACTATTTTATCTTAGAATTTAATGTGTAAATTTCTTTTGGTCTTTTTTAGTTTTCTATTTTAATCGGAGAAAATAAATTGTCAAGAGGATCATTGAAGATTTAAAGGAGATTTGATAAGATATAAATTTTGAAGAGAAGATTTGGACCAATAAATGCAAGATTGAATTCAAATTCAAAAAGATTTGGTCAAAGATTTGCTGATGATTTTTTAATGCTGACTTTGCCACGGATTTTTTGCCATGATGAAGATTGAATCTTGATTTGACCTCAACTACAAAGTTGTAGATCTATCTCTTAGCTTTAATTGGGGATTTGAATCACCTCAATCCGATATCTGTAATCAAAGTTATCGCGATTTTACTAACTGTTTTGCTGAAAGTGAGGGATTTACATCCACTTTGTGCCAATAATCTATAAATAAGACATCCTCTCTCAACAACTAAACACAACTTCATATTCAGCCTCCACTTTTTTTTTTGCACTTTTTTTCTTTTATTTTATGCACTTTAGGTTTATGTTAGTAGTACTTAGGTATTAATTATTCAAGGATTGTTGGAACGTTGGCATTGACAACGCAAGCTCCCAACTATTTGCGAATTTCTTCCGTTATTTTATTCAGGTTTTGTTATTTTAATTCTCCACTTTTTTCTACCCTTTTTTCTTATTTATTATTATGAACATTTATCCTCTACCCATGGAGGAGTGATTTCTTAATATTTTGCATGCGGTAACTTTAGATTAGGATTAATTCGAGCTCTTGTGCTTAATGTTTATTCATGATTTGTTCCGCTCCTAATTAGTAATATAGCAATCGCATGTTATTGGTTAGGGTTAATTCTAGATTGATAGATTTTCCTGTATTAATAAATTCTTAGGGAATTGACGATCGTAGTCTCTTAAGTGAATTGTGTATTAGTTAGAGATTTCAACTAATAAACAACATCCCCTCGTATGAATAATTAATTAGGAACCAATGACAATTAATCATTGATCTAAAAATGTTGTATGCATGATATTGCTTTCATTTATTGTTGCTTTACTTTTGTTTACTTTTCTTTTATTTATATTCTTCAGTCCAAACCCCCCTTTTTAATTGTAATTATAATTGTAATTGGCTTTGAAATTGCTTCCTTTGAGACGACCTTAGTTAATCCCTGTACTACGTTTTGGAATTTCTTAATTTTATAAATTATTATTTGATCGCGCATTGAAATTAACGATGTTTTGGTGTATCTCAGCGATCAAAAGAACAGTTGTAGTGTTGAGTATTTTGTGGTAACTTGGCGTATTTGGAAACTCCGGCACAACATTATCTTTCAAGGGTATGCTTGTTTGAACGAGTTTATGTCTAAATTATGTCGCAGGTACTATTATTAGGTCATTCAAGATGCCCAAAAGATTGGTGGATGTTGATGGACATTCTGTACTCGTTGGCGTGGTGGTGTCCTGGGTTTTGCTGTGGTGTTTTAATCTGTCGGTTCCATCGATATGCAGTTGTTCTAATAGCTTGTGTGTTCATGGGGGCAGGGAGGTGTCGCCGTGTTGCTGATGTGGCTTTTAGATGGTGTTATTTTATTGCTNTACCGTTGTGACCTATTAATTATCCTGGTTAATATTTAAATCTTTCTTGAAATATTTTCACATTATTTTCATATTAGTGTATTTTACAGACTCCTTTGAGTCACACTTAAGTTCTAAAAATAGCATAATACTAACCCAAACGTCACCAAACGTACCGAGATCGCATAATTATTATTTTTAACTAATACAATAGAGATTAAATAAATTCTTTGAATTTTATTTCATTTTTATCTCATCCTTTCCTTATTAACATGTTCTTAATTATTTATTAAGCGGAATTTTTAGCGAAGGAAAAACTTGGGCTATTACAAATCTCGATTTGACCTCAACTATAAAGTTGTAGATCTATCTCTTAGCTTTAATTGGAGATTTGAATCACCTCAATCCGAATTCTGTAGCCGAAGTTATCGCGATTTTACTGACTATTGTGCTGAAAGTGTGAGATTTACACCCACTTTGTGTCAATACTCTATAATCATCTCTCAACAACTAAACACAACTTCATATTCAATCTCCACTTTTTTTCTGCACTTTTTTTCTTTTATTTTATGCACTTTAGGTTTATGTTAGTAGCGTTTAGGTATTAATTCTTTAAGGATTGTTGGAGTGCTCGCATTGACAACGCAAGCTCCCAACTATTTGCAAATTTCTTCCGTTATTTTATTCAGGTTTTGTTATTTTAATTCTCTGCTATTGTTACCCCTTTCTTCTTATTTATTTATTATGAATATTTATCCTCTACCCATGGAGGAGTAGTTCTTTAATATCTTGCATGACGTAATATCCTGCATGCAGTAACTCTAAATTATTATTTGATCGAACATTGAAATTAACGACATTTTGGTGTGTGTCAGTGATCAAAAGAACAGTTGTAGTGCTGAGTATTTTGTGGTAACTTGGCGTATTTGGAAACTCCGGCATAACATTATCTTTCAAGGGTATGCTTGTTTGAATGAGTTTATGCCTAAATTATGTCGCAGGTACCATTATTAGGTCATTCAAGATGCCCAAAAGATTGGTGGATGTTGACGGATATTCTGTACTCGTTGGCGTGGTGGGGTCCTGGGTTTTGTTGTGGTGTTTTAATCTCTGTCGGTTCAATCGATATGCAGTTGTTCTAATAGCTTGTGTGTTCATGGGGGCAGGGAGGTGTCGCCGTGTTGCTGATGTGGCTTTTAGATGGTGTTATTTTATTGCTATGTTGCCCTTAATTTACTTAGTTTGTAGAACTCTTTTTTTCCTCTTAAGTTTTGTGCCACTGAGTATTTCTAAGTGAAGTTTTATTGAGCCATAATTCATAATCTATATGAACCAAACATTGGTGAGCCTCAATGGGTTTTCTTTTTCTGTTTTGCTTGTCCTAGTTTGGACTTGAACCATTTCTTAGAGAAAAAAAAATTACATTTTTTAGGCAATTATATGATCTAAGTTTCACCAAAAAGGTCTCTGCAGTTCGTAATGGAAGCTATTTTTATTTGATCGCATGGGTTAACATCGGCAACTGCACAAAGGATAAAGGGTCCCTGAAAATGAACAAAATTACAACAGGGAAAAAAAGAGAAGATAGCAAAATCACAAAATAAAGGGATGCCATTGGCAAACGGATCAATGTTCAATTTAGTGTGGGAAAGGAGGATGGCTCATGAAACACAGATGGTTCTGTTTAATCAGAAGTCAACGTCTCTTCACTGTGTTGTGTTTCCAGCTAAATCACGGGCATGGTGTACTTCAGCGATCAATGCCTTCAATTTTGTCTTCCACTTCCGAGTACAACTGCCTGAGCTTCTCAATGTTCTGCTCCGAAGTCTCCCAATACCCACGTCCATTGGCTTCCAAGAACGTCTGCACCAGCTTCCTGAAAGAGTTTGGGTTGGTGTCCATGAGCTTCTTCAGCATTTCCTCATCTTGGATGAAAGTTGTGTTGGCCTCTTCGTACACCCAGTTGTCGACTTGGCCCGAAGTTGCGCTCCACCCGACGGTGTTGGTAAGCCTCTTCTCGATCTCGCGCACACCCTCATAACCACTAGAGAGCATGCCTTCATACCACTTGGGGTTCAGCAGCTTGGTTCTTGCGTCAAGCCGGACTGTCTCGGCAAGGGTTCGGACCTGAAAGGAGTATCTCCACAAGGTCAGATGGAAGCCACTGACATCCATAATACAAAATAAATGTGATTTGCGGATAACTCTTTCTAGTAAGGTAAATTTGTCGAAACAAAGCTCGGAAATAGGAGATTCGTGTAAACAGCATTCACCTGTGCATTGGCCGTGGTGGTGTCAGCAATGTATGCACTTGGCTTCTTCCCGTCCTTCCTTAGGTTTTGAACCAGGTTGGTTGGGTCAGAGTCAAAGTAATGACTGACATCAGTGAGGGAGATTTCTGACGAGTCCAGGTTTTGGAATGTGGCCTCTGCCGTGCTCAGAGCCATCTCAAAAACTTTCCTCTTTTCGGTCATGCCCGCACCGGGAGCATCGCAATCGAAAGCAAAAGACTTTCGGCTAAGGTACATGTCCTGGAGCTGTTTCTCGTCATTCCATGAGGAGTTCTCTACAGCCAGGTTTATATTTGAGGAGTAGGACCCCGAAGCGTTGGAGAAGACCCTTGTCGCTGCTTCTCGGACCTCAATCCCAAGGGCTTCAGCTTGTTCTAATGCATGCTTTCTCACATAGTTTTGCTCTGCTGGTTCATCTAATTCCGCAACCATCTTCACCGCTCCATCCAGAAGATTCATCTGAAAAATAAAAAAGGAAACAAACAAGTATATAAAAATATGAGCAAAGCAATGGAGAATCGAAGGTGCTAACAAAATAATGTAACCTGAATGTCGTTAAATTTTCGCATGAAGCACTTGATATGATTTTCAATATAGCATAATAGTTATTTTGATGCAGATAAAAAGGTTGAAGTATTGCCTACACCATGACTAGTTCAAGTTGAAATATTAAGAGTTCATGTGACTATTTTGAACAACAAAGAATGAATACTGTAACCAATAATGAAACAAGCACCAAGTAAATTTGTCTTAGTCTCAATAATTTGAGAAACAGGTAGACAGTTGATACCTGATTGATGAAGAGGTCTCTGAACACTCCTGAGCAATTTACGACAACATCAATCCTGGGCCGTCCAAGCTCTTCAAGACTTACGGGTTCCACCCGGTTGACCCTTCCAAATGTATCAGCCACTGGTCTCACGCCAACCATCCACAAGACCTGGGCCAGGGATTCACCATATGTCTTAATATTATCTGTTCCCCATAATACAAGTGCAATTGTCTCAGGATACTTGCCCCCATTATCAATTTTCTGCCTCTCCACCAATCTGTCTACCACTATTTTGGCACTCTGCATCGCCGCAACAGTAGGAATAGCTTGTGGGTCCAGGGCATGAATATTCTTCCCTGTTGGCAAAACTTTCGGATTCCTAATTGGATCACCACCGGGCCCTGGCTCCACATATTTTCCCTCCAGGGCTTGTTTTAAACTTCCCAATTCATTATCGGCTACCACCAATTTCAAACATTCTCCCAAGAACTCAAACAAGACTCTGAGCTTCTCCCTATCAGCTCGGTAAAACTTGGTGTTTGACAAGTACTGAATCCATGGCTCATTTATGCCGAAGCCAAGGATTGAGGTAAGTTTATTAGATACATCAACAACTTGACCCTTGTTATTAGTAGTGCGCTCCACAAAGGCAGTAATTGCTCCACGTGAAGCTTCAGTTATTTGCCGAAGAAGCTCTACGTCCTTCAATATTCCTTTGTCATTCCCTCTGTAAATTTCCTCTATGCTTCTTCCTACAGTCTCAGCCAGTATAGATGGGAGAGAGGAAATGCCGTCTTCAGGACGATCGAGTGCAGCAATGTTAACCAGGGTAGCAACTGCTTCCAAGGCTGAGGGGGGCTCACCAATTACATGCAGCCCACAGGGCAACAGGCGAGATTCAATCTCCATGATCTTAGCATACACCTTTCCAACCACAAGGTCTCGCTCTTTAGCTGGGATCTCTTCCCCCTCCACTGGCAGTGTCACATCCTTGTCAAGATTGCATTGTCTAGCTGTGCTGATAATTGAACTCACGATTTGTGGCCCACGGCCAGTGTCCTTGAGGGACTGGTATGAGGAGATGAGCTCACTTAACTGCTTAAGACCTTTGTACAGTCCTGCATTTTCAGCAGGAGGAGTCAGATAGCTAATGGTGTTGGCGTAGCTCCTTCGCTTGGCTATGGTGGCCTCGGAAGGGTTGTTTGCAGCATAGTAATAGACATTGGGAATATTCCCAATCAGACTGTCCGGGTAGCATGCATCACTCATCCCCACCTGCTTTCCAGGCATGAATTCAAGCGATCCATGCGTCCCAAAATGAAGAACACAATCAGCTTTGAAAATTTTCTCTACAAATGAGTAATATGCTGCAAATCCATGATGGGGGCTAGCAGATTTGGAGAAAAGCAACCGCATAGGATCTCCTTCATAACCAAATGTGGGCTGAACCCCTATGAACACGTTACCATATTGTTTGCCGTATACCAATAGATTCTCTCCATCTGCATTCAGATTCCCAGGAGGTTTTCCCCAATTTTCTTCTAATGCTGAGGCATAGGGAGTAAGACTTTGGTATTCACGGACATTCATTTTGTAAGCAACGTTTAGATTTGGGCTGCTAAATTGAGCTTCTTTGTCATGGAGTACATCTTCAATCAAAGCTTCTGAAGTCTCTGGAAGTCCCTCAACATTGTAACCATCCCTTTGAAGGTCTTTCAGAACAGAGAATATGGAGGAGAAGACATTCAGGTAGGCAGCAGTTCCTACATTTCCTTTGTCTGGTGGGAAACTGAAGACAGTAATTGCTACTTTCTTCTCTTCCTGCATGAGCAGATAAACTTATCATGGGAATTTGAACAATTAGAGTCAAACTTCTCTACGAAAACACATAAGAATATGCTGAAAACTTAAAATGCAAATGACCTAAGGACATTACTCTACTCCATGAATAAATACAAACTGATGACATTGTACAGTGAGAACCGGAGAACAACAAGAATGCAGGATCTTTTTTAAGCACCGATGAAAAAGTTTGTCGCATGTACGAATATCTACATGAAAGATTTGCTGGCTAAGATAAATTCTTGACAGAAAGAAAGAAAGGGTCATCAATATAAAATGTAAAGATAAAAACAAATGCTGAAGCATTTGGCCAACCAAATACAGTCTTCAATATACTTGTAGTACTACACAGCAGAAATTTTCGTTCATTAATTGAAAACGTTTTCTCTCTGCCTCTACTCTTCCTTTTGTGATTTCCCTCATTCCCTAAGTGTTTTGGTAAATAAGGACTAATGTAATGAGAGGGAAAAGATTTCTACAATGTACTTGTCCATCCAGATCAAAGTAAAATATCAGTATACCACCGTTATTCTCCATATCATTGAAGTTTCATTTTAACATCATTTAAGTCTCATGTTTGCTGCAAGAGAAGATAATTAATTACAACATCAAACAAAAAGAATTCAACATTAGAAATTTCACTTGTAACTCAGTTTCAGTTTGATTGAATACCAAATGTAGAACTCTGGCAGACTATTTTCTAATTCAATGAAATTGACATTACATGAGACGAGGAAAATATTAAGAAAAGCCACATTTAATATCAAGCTTCAATCTTCATCAGATTATATCACTCCGAACAGGACAAACATATTCAAGCTCGAAATGATAAAAGATTCAACTTGAATTGGACATGTAACTTTCAAGAGTAAGAAAATGGCAAGTACCTTTGTTTTTCGTTTCAGTTCAGCCCATTTGATCGCCCTAGTGCAGAGCTGCTCCACCCTCTTGTGAAGAGCATGAGATTTTCCTGAAACCATACCAACAAACCAATTAACAACAGAGTTTAGCCGAAAAAATAAAAATGACAAATTTATGGATGGACGGGCGAGGGCGAAACCAGGAAGAAAATGTTTAATTAACTCGTGTTGAAAATAACAATCTTCTAGATTGCTCTAAAAATTACATGTTCTAAATATATAAAACTTATAGACATCGGCACCACAGAAAGTCACAAATAAATCAACAAAAATGTTACATGAACACCTAATTTCATACACTCATACATACACCATTAATAATGCACAAACTTTATTTCTCACGAGTGCACAAATATTACAAACTTGTAAATGATACTCTCAACTATACTTAATTAAATGCACAAACATTACATGAGTTAAAACACAAAATATGAGGTTTATGTATGGTGTATGATTTTTGGTGTACGTGTACCAAAACTCATAAATCAATAGGTTCAGGCTGCTGCAAAGAGAAGGTTATTATCATTACCAGTTTTGGGATCCCGGCCAGCAAAAACTATCGGCTCCATCCCACCATCAAGCTCCGGCAGAGCAACCTGAAGAGCGACCTGAATCGGATGCAAGCCCAAGGTGCTGTTCAGCCACTCCTCCGTCGTCTGGAACACCAGCGGCAACGCCACGATGTAAGGCACATCAAGCTTCATCAAAGCCTCAACCGCCCTGGGGTGGTCCTGCCTCGCGGGGCCTCCAACAAGGGCGAACCCCGTGAGCGATATAGCCGAATGTATATACGGCTTCTTAGTAACCGGATCAATCAAGAACCGCTCCACCGGCCCCGAGAAGTCAAGCCCGCCGGCGAAAATCGGAATGACCTTAGCCCCTCTAGCCTCCAGCTCCATGATAACGGCGACGTAGTGTCCATCATCTCCGGTCACAATATGACTCCTCTGCAGAATCAAGCCGATCACCGGCGCATTCGGACTCTTGAGCCTCTCGTTGGCGTCCCTCCTGGTGCCGTACCAATTCAAATACTCCTTCACGTCGTCGTACATGCGCGGCGCGAGCGGGTGCCAGATCCCGGTGTCGAGGTACAGGACCGGCTCCGAGTACTCCATCCTGGCGGATTTCAGCGCCGGCACGTAGGCGCCGGCGATCATCTTGAGGAAGTTCTGCAGGTTGTCGGGGGACCCGCCGAGCCAGAACTGGAGGCTGAGGATGTACAGCCTGGCGTCCTGGGCCTTGTCGCTGGGCAGGTACTTGAGGACCTTGGGCAGCGTCCGCACGAGCTTCAGCATGTTGTCCGCGAACCCCGCGGAGGACTGCTTCTTCTGCTTGAAGAGCTGGAAGAAGGGGCTCTTGGACTGGCCGAGCTGCGACATGCTGAACGAGCCCAGCTTGTTCAGCCGCATCACCTCCGGCATCGACGGGAACACCAGGACGGCGTCGAGCCGGTCCCGCTCCCTCTCCACGGCGGCCTTCACCTTGAGGGCGAGCTCCTCCACGAAGATGAGGGACCCGATGAAGACGTTGGCGTCCTCCAGGTCCTTGCGGAAGGCGTTGTAGTTGCTCGCGTCGCGGAGCTCCTCCACCAGGTAGCCCACGACCTCGAAGGAGGCCTCTCCGCCGCTGGTGCTGTTGAGGGCCCTGACGGCGGCGGAGAGGGAGGACTGGTACTGGGCCTCGAGGACCACGTACACGATTTTTACCGTCGGGAGGTTTCGGATGTTGTCCGGGACTATCCGGCGGACTTCCTGGGTGGTCTGGGTGAAGAGGCCGTTGCCGATCGCGGCGCATTTTAGCCTCGGGGGTGGCTTTGGGCTGCCGCGGGAATTGGCCTTCTTGGGAAGGAAAGAGTGGAGGAAGAGGTGTCTTTGTGAGAGGGAAGATGGTTGGTCAGGTTTCGAACTTGGTAGGGTGAATGGGGAAGATACTAGAGAAGCCATTGGTCATCAACAACACTGTACAATACAAAATTAGAGCAAAATGGAATCCTCTCTTTTTCAAACTGAAGACAGAGGAGAACAGAGAAGCAAAGCAAAGAGCAAATTGGTTGAAAGAAATAGTTGGAACTTGAGGGATTTCCAAGTAGTGCTCCCAATTCAGCTCAAGTGTATCTTCTTCCCCTTCTTTTTTTCTATTCTCCTTTGGGAAGATGGGTGGCTATGAGCTTTTTATTTGGTTTGTGTGGAGGGAAGGGGAGAGGAGAAGAGCCTGAAAATTGAAGCTTTCTTTTTGTGGTTAGTGGCGAGAGCCATGGCCACGTGGCGAATTGTGTATTCAGCGAAGTAAATAGTTGTGAGGTTTTAGTGCCATTGTGTGGGGGTGTGGGTGTGTGTGTCACACTCTCGCTCTATTGCTACATCTATCTTTTTGGGGTTTTGGTGATGGGGTTTCCTGAATTCTGATTGGTGCATTTGGATTTCCGCAAAGTGGATTGAGGGAGGGAGCGAGTGAGAGGAGAGTTTGCATATCTGGATGACTGTGAGAGAGAAAAGTGATATTTTACGTCACACGGTGTGACAAGGTGGAGGACCCTTTTTGATTTGCATAAAGATCGTCTCGCTTTGAGTTTTGTGTCCCAGATTGAAAGGAGAGCTTCGATATTTTCTAAAAGGACAACACATGGGAACAATTTCGGTGCTGGTCTTACGCTTCCAGTTCGCTCACCACATGATACCCTTCGTTGCTGAATGTTTTGTTTTGCATGTGTTTTAATAAGGTGAAAGTTACGGGCTAAAGATCAAATAAAGGTAAAAACTACCGGCTAAAGATCAACTAGGAGTAATGCCTTGGGCCTGCATGCTGCAGGGTAGATATAGAATCAAATTAGGTGGGATCTAAAACTCTTTTAATCATGGAAAGTAATCTTAATTTCTAATGCTTTGAATGAAAAGGTTAAATTTTTGCATAGAGTTAAAGCTTGAAAATAGGTTTCTCAATTTCAACTTTTATGATTTTTTTAAAAAAATCGAAGATAGATTTTTATTTAATAATAAACGGAAGTACACAAGTGCAATAAGCCATACTAACTAAACGCTTAGATAAATAATAATAAATTGATGGGTAAGGAGAGAGATACGAATAACGAGCCTCTTGAACTCTTAGCAGATCACGTTGCCTAGGCATAGGGGCATATTGTGTGCTCCTTGTTTGCACACGTCTTCTTTGAATCATGATCCAGTTCCATGGATCTACGCTCTGTCCCATTGACGTTTGAAAGCTCTTGTCCTTTTGATCTAGTCAAATTCTCCATTTGCATCTTCTTCGGTGCTAGTTGCTCAAGGGAGTTTGCCTATTGTGAAAAGATTCCTAGTTCACATATGCTGCTTTCCATAGTAATACCATTATAAGTGATTGAGATGATGTCATTATCATCCAATTCCAGCAACTTGTTTCCTTCATTGTCTCGTGTTGTTAGGGCTACCGTTTGATTTGTATCCCCTTTTATCACATTGGCAAGGAGCAAAGGCGGAGTCTTCTCATTTGGGGTCACTCATGGACATGTTTGAAAAGTCTTTCAAGAGACTGATAGGTCTTGGTTTGGATCTTGGAAGCGATCTTGGGAACATTGCATTTACATTAGATTGTTGTTTCCTCCCCCCTTACGATTTGCCAACTAGTTTGGTTCGCTTTTATCCAATCCTCATCCTTTGCCTCTTGAATAGAGTCATTCACCATGTTCTCAAGATAAACCTGACATGCCCTCTCATCATGGCTAGGTGACCATAGTAGTTACAAAAGAAGTTCATCCTCTCATAAGTTAACTCAATAGTGATCTTGTTCTTGTTTAGCCCCAATATTTGTTTGGAATATTTAGCACATTAGAAACATCTAAGAGAACTAAGATTTTCATGATTTTGTTTTCACGTCTCCTCATTGACCAAGTTTCGATGTTGAGGGTTAGTCTAATATGTTTCCCTATTTTGAGCCCTACCTCCTTGGTCTAATAATGTTTAGGCAAAATCCCCTCAGTTCAACAGAGGTTGGTAGGGGTGGAAGTAGCTAAGGCCTTCCATCCAGGTCTATGATCCAGTTTGTTTAAAGCTTAGCTCAGTCTAATTTATTTAATAAATAAGTTAGGTTGAGTCTTTTAAAAAAAATTATCTAGCTAAATCAGTCAAGTCATAAATAAAAAAAAATTAGGTCACTATTTATAAAAATCTAATTTTTCCTATTCTAGACCAAAAAAAAAAATTTGTATCATATTCTTATAATATAGTCTAATCATAATCATATTCAAAATCCTTTTTGCTTTTCATATCTCTCATTCCCTAATAAACAGAGTCAGACATTATTCTTTGACTCTTTATCTAATTGTTTTTGTCTCAGACCTAAGCACCTAACACTTCATCTTTTTGTATATTGTGTGATGCCTATTAATTATTTTTATCTAATTATATCACTTCAATCTTTGTCGAATAGTATTATTTCTTAGTTATTAGTATAAATCATCTTCTTTCATGCTTATTTTGATTGTATTACACTTAAATGATTGAGAAAATGTTTTTAAAATGTATTTCCTATTAATAACTTAATTAGATATACCGTATGTATAACTTTAATAAAAAAAAATCTAAAATTTCTATTTTTCTTTATTTTAAATAGACTTGTAAATAAGCTTTCAAGTCAGACCAGACTTTTAAAAAAGTCAGACCAAGCCTTAGAAAAAAAAAACCTATAACAAATAATAGGCATAAGCTCAAACCAAATAAAATAAGGTTGATATCGTCTAGCACTTCATCTTTTCGTATATTGCAAATAAGGTGTTGTTTTTGCAAAGTCTAACATGACCCATTTTCACCGCGGGGGGCGTGTAATTAGTAAAATCTTCTCACATTCGCGAGAATATGGCCATAGGAATGCAACATTCTCATGTTTGGTTCAAAGTTTTAAAAAATATTCTTGAATAACTTGTATTCTCGAGAATAGAAATTGCATTATTTTTTATCCCACCTCCCCCATGGGATTGTTAGATTCTCCTAGGATTGGAATGTTGACACATGAAAAAACTAAATTGTTCACAAATCTAGTACCCTAGGTCAACACCACCTACTGATTGACCACCGCTGGCCGACGACAGACCACCACTACCTGACAACAAACCACCGTCAGTCGGTGACGAACCACCATCAACCCGTGACAGACCACCATCCGAACAGGTGACAGACCATTGCCGACGGGAACAAACCACGACAAACCATCGTTGGACCACTGCCAAACGACGATAGACCACCATCAGACATCAAACCACTGTCGGATGACACCAGACCACCACCTGATGGTACTAGACCACTGCCCGACAATGCCAGATAGCGACAGACCACCACTTACATATACCATTTTATCATGAGTATTTTTGTAAAAATATATTATAATCCCAAGAATGTTATTAAGAGTTTAATTTGCAACTAAAAGCTTTCAAAACATATTCCTAGAAAAACTTTTACTAGGAATAACATTCCTAAAAATAGTATTCCCCAAGAATTAAAAAAAAAGGATTTTACAAACCACACGTTTTCACAAATGTGAGGATGGGGTGTAAGTGTAAATAGTCACAATAGGTGTAAATAGATCCATACTCAAATTTGCAAATAAGGTTGATATCACGTATAATGATTTAGATTTTAGACTAATGATAAAAAGATGTACACAAAAAAAAATCTCATTAAAAAAGAAGAGAAGAAGAAAGATATCCATTAACATGTCCTTTATTAGGCAAATATTTATTCAAATATAGCTGTTTTGAGCAGAATTGAATAATGATTTCATTTTTCTACTTTACATAATTTCCGGTGAATCCCACCGATACTGCACTAGTAAACAAGTAAAAGTGAAGAGTTACATGAAACATTTTGTTGTGCCTGATACGCATAAGAAGGGGGATTAGTTGTAAATGCAGTTACAATTGCCAAATAGGTAGTTAGAAGCTTAGGAGCCCAGCTATATAAGCTGGTTGTATGATAAATGTATGCATTGATGATAATAAAGTCCCTCTATTCCCTTTGCTCTTTCATTCTCTCTGCTCTTTCTCTCTGTTTCTTCCCTCTTTCTCCCTTCATTCCTAACATTGGTATCTAGAGCTAGCAGTCCATGGCAGAATCCACGCGACTTCAGACGGTGATGCGTGAGACAGAGGAGCGCATCATGGCCGCAATCGATCCGCGATTGTGCACACTGGAGCAAAACTGCGAGTTGCAGTTCGATAGCATTCAAGAAACGCTGCGAGGATTGGGGTTGCAGCTGGAGGAACTTGGAATCGCGCGGCGGCGGCGAGGGAGAATATCGCGCACACGGCGGCGGCGAAGGAGAATACCGTGTTCCGACGCGGTTGACGCGGCTAGAATTTCCCAAATTTTTCCGCGATGACGTCGGACTTTGGATCGCGAAGTGCGAGCGATTCTTTGCTCTTGACGGAATGCCCGAAGGGAAGAGGGTCGCGGTGGCCAGCATCGCCCTCGATGAAGGCTCCTTTAGATGGTTCCAGAACCTGAAGCATAGGGTTGACGGACGCCTCACATGGCATGAGTTCGCAGAGGCTATCCAAATGAGGTACGACGCCGAATTTGATACTCCCATGGAGGAACTCAAACGGCTTGTTCAGCATGGCACCCTCGAGGAATATCAAGAAACGTTCGACAAGCTCGTCTGTCGCACCGATTTGACGGAGAATCAGAAGCTGCAGTGCTTCATTGGAGGTTTGTATCAAAAACTCAGTAATGGTGTTAAACTGTTTGCTCCAAGAATCTTGGGGGAGGCCACACGAATTGCTAGGCTGCAAGAGAGGAGCTTAGCCTTGCTTCAGCGGCCACGAGGTAACAATTTTAGGAGCAATGTAGCTAGTTGGGGTGATAAGAGAGGAAT
This sequence comes from Nissolia schottii, assembly GCA_003254905.1. Taxonomy (NCBI): domain Eukaryota; kingdom Viridiplantae; phylum Streptophyta; class Magnoliopsida; order Fabales; family Fabaceae; genus Nissolia; species Nissolia schottii. The sequence goes on along the minus strand of QANU01045485.1, from coordinate 74,959 downwards.
TCCACCTGTCACTGAGAAATGGGTTGATAAAGGTGACAGGGAGATTGAGTGTGAGGAACAGAAGAGTATATTAGGCAAACCACAATACACGTTTCAAAGGAAACTGTCCCCCGAAGAAATGGATGAACATAGAGCACAAAACTTATGTTTTTTTTGCCATGAGAAATATGCACCTAGCCATGATTGTCCCCAGAGGAGGAAACTTCAGGTTTTTGTCATGGCAGCAAGGGATGAGGAGGAGCAGTCCGAGGACTTGGAGAGGACCACCAACCTTAGTGACTTGCCAGAAGGGGATGGCGAGGTGAGTCCCACTGTCTCTCTAAACGTCATTCATGGCAATTCAGGATACCCTATGATGAGGCTAATAGGGTGGATTGGTAAGAAACAAATCTTTGTGCTGATTGATACGGGGAGCACACACAAGTTTGTCAATCAAGATCTTTGCAAAGGGGAAATTGCACAATTGTAGCCAATGGCACCAGTAAGGATCACAGTTGCAGATGGAGGAGTAATTCAGGGTTCAGGGCGTTGTGAACATATTCAGTGGAGGATGCAGGGGTATGATTTTGTCACTTCAACCATTGCTATTCCTTTAAGTAGCTGTGATTTCATTTTGGGAATGCAGTGGCTTAAGCAATGGGGCACCATAGCTTGGGATTTTAACAATTTAGTAATGGAATTCACCATGAGGGACAAAAGAGTGCAATTGACCACCATTAAAAGTGCAACTCATAAATTGGTGGATGCTACCAAGTTGAATCACATGATGCTAAAAGACAAATATTACTTTATGTTGCATATTTTACCTTGCTTTGAGGACATGATCTGTTGTTCGGTGGTGGCTGAAGAAGAAGAGGTTATGCAGGCTGAAAATCAAAAGGCTGCATTATTGGAGGACATAATTGAGGAGCCAAAACAATTGTCCCCATTTAGAGGGATACATGACCCATGAATAGGTGCAGTCTCAGCACCCCGCTTTTGATTGTACGCTGATTCCTCGAGGGCAAGGAAGTTCTTAAGGGAGGATTTGACACGCATGTTGTATATGCAGTTACAATTGCCAAATAAGTAGTTAGAAGCTTAGGAGCCAAGTTGTATAAGCTGGTTGTATGATAACAAATGTATGCATTGATGATAATAAAGTCCCTCTATTCCCTTTGCTCTTTCATTCTCTCTGTTTCTTCCCTCTTTCTCCCTTCATTCCTAACAGTGCCACTGAAAAAATCAAAATGGATCTTAGATTTGCTTTCCTAGCACACCACTCAGGAACAACACCTAAAGAGAGACATTTACACGCTACCGATTTAATAAGAAAATATTTAGCCAGCACAGTTGAAAAAAAAATAAATATAAAAAACAGATGGCAGCTGAATATCTACAAACTGGGGAAGTATTGACATAATAAGGATAAGTAGCTATTGTAAAGATGTCTGAGAAAATAACTCCTCAAGCTGATCTTCCTTTATCACCACACCATGTTTCTGGGTAAAAACTGCAGGTTTGACCGAACTGATATCGGTTGTTGCATTTGCATCAGACATGACAATGTATTCATTCAAGTTGTGCACTGTCCCATCTGCAAGAAAAATGAAGATACTGTAAGCATGAAGCAGCTCACATAATGTAGATTAAAGTCAAAACATATAACCATTGGCTCATCCTAAAAATAGCCGAATATNTTTTTTTTTTTTTTTTTTTTTTTTTGAAAAAAAAGGATTAAGATGACGAAAGGAAGACTACACATAAAAGGAGGACGAGATCCTCTTGACAAGAACAAAATCTGACTAAAAAACATCAAAGATTTCCAATGTAGCATATTTGATAGAGAAATCCCTCTAAAAAGATCATGAGCTTTACACCAAGTTAAGGCAAATGCCTCATCTTATTCTAGAGTTGCTTGTTGAAAAATCCAAATGCAAGAACGACACTCCAACTAAATACACCAGATAGTGACATAGACTACACATTGCCATAGGGGTTTGATGTCCTTCCTTTTCCCAATGCCAACAAAACTAGTACAAAGTTCTAGGAAAAACCCGCCGCTCGCCATTAAAAAATCAATTCCATAAAGATTCAACCATGGAACAATTAAAAAACAAATGTGGAACAGACTCAGAACTCACACCACACATGACACACACCAGGGGAAAAAGGCTTTATGGGGCCTTCAAACCTACACCATATCATTGATGGGCTTAATGGGCTTATCAAGGAGGAGGTTCTATTCAAAGAATGATTAAGGAATTGAAAATGACTTACAAGAAATCATTCAGAGACCAAGTCCTTTTTATTTGGGCTAGAAGACAAATGTGGTATAACCTTGAGAAATAAATTTCCAAGGGATAGAATAGGAAGCTAGGGCAGCTGTATTAGCATCCCACCCAATTCTGTCCAGGCCGTACTTACTCCAGATAACCAGATCCCATAAGGAGTTCGGCTTTGAAGGTAAAATAACAAAAATATTCTTTCTCAACATAAATAAACTAATACCACTGTGATTCAACTTTTAAATTTGTACCCCTTGCACTGCTTAAATTTTTTCATTAACAGAAAACTGTTGTTTGCAGGATAATAATAAATTAGACAGATGATATAACAGAACTAAATTAACATATCCTACCTTCTAAATGCTTCACAATTAAGAATCATATTTGGTAGATTTCAGTATTTACTATCCTCTTGCAAGTAAGGACTAAGGAAGACATATATTTCGATTTTTTTTTTGGAGGGTGGATAAAAGAAGAATTTCACTAAGAAGATAAGAGAATTATAGAAAATAAGAGAATAAGAGATTCTCTGTACAGAAATAAGAACAAAACAAAAGCTAAAAGGCTATCAATGGAGTAAAGTTTTCCAATCTCTCGAAATATCTAAGAGAGAAATCCTCTAAAGAAATTGTGAGTTTTACACCAAACAGATAACAAACGCCAAACCTTATCCCACAAAACATGCTTGTCTAAGAAATCATAGTTAAATATGTGAGAATTGCGTTCTAGCCAAATGCACCAAAGGGTGGCAAAAACTGTACATTGCCACAAGTATTTAGCTTTCTTTCTTCCCCCAAAACCAGCATAACTTGTCAACAACAAAGTATCTAAGGATTCAAACACACCCAATATTCATCAAAAATTATTCCTAAAGAAATATTTGGATGTACTCCATTCTTTGATTCAGTAACTCAGGCAGTTGTAATCAATAAGTTAACATTTTTGTTTTCAATAAAAGAAGAATTTCATTAACAAGGAGAGCAGAATAATACAAGAATAAAGGAGGACAAGAAATCCTTATTAGAAAAAATGACATCTAAAGAAGGAAAGATCAAAAGAGCAAGGCTTTCCAATCTCTCAACATATCTGAAATGGAAACCCCTCTAGAAAGACCATGTGCTTTACACCAACTAAAAGCCAACCTCCTAATCATTTCCTAGAGGGTCTGCTTCTCCAAGAGCCTACTATTACAGATAAGATAGTAACACTCTATCCAAATACACCAAACTATGGCAAAGACTGCACACTGCCACAAAGATTTGGCTTCCTTCCTCCTCCTGATGGCTGCAAACCTAATTACCAAAAGTTGATCCGAAGTTCTAGGCCATACCCAACGCTCACCAAATATACCAAAGAAAGCATTCCATAAGGAGTGAGCCATAGAACAGTGTAAAAGATGTGAACTTGATTATGAGCTTGCACAACACAAAACACACACAACCGGGGAGCTAGGCTTTTAAGGTCTGCATACCTGCAACATATCATTGGTATTAATTCTATTAAGCACTGTTGTCCAAATAAAGGATTTAACCTTTGAGGAAGCTTTGGACTTTCAAATGGGTTTATCGAGTCAAAGAGAGATATTGTTAGACAAACCAGCTAGAAATTGAAAGTAGGATCTACAAGAAAAGACACTAGCAGAATTAAGAGATCAAGACCTTGTATCTACGCAAGAAGACAAAACAACCTAATCAAGAAGACCCAAGTGGATAACTAGATCAGAAGACTATCATTTAAGTTTCTAAAACGGTGGAAGCTCCGGAATAGGTAGACTCTTGCACACTATAGAAATTTTGAATTGGGGAATTGTGTAGAGAAGATAAGCGCTATAGGCACGGAAAGGCTAAACTAAAAGATGCATCTCCTACCAAAGATCCTCCCAAAAATTGACACATCTGTTACCAAACATAAGATGGAACCCAACTTTTTAGAAGAACACGTCTCCCAACTCACCAAATGATCCCAACTTCCATCTCAAGCCCCTGCCAAAGAAAGTCCCTCATAATCTTTTCAATTGTATTTTCCACCCTCACTAGTATGTCAAACAGACATGAAGTAGAGAGTAATGCTACAGAGGCAAGCTTGGATGAGGGTGATTTGACTGCCTAGAGAAATGTATGCCCCTTTCCAGGTATCAAGGCTTTTAGAGATCTTGTCAACAACCAGATCCCAAATCCCAAAATGAAACAAATCTATGATTGCTACCCAAAGGAACGGCTAAATAAGCAAAAGGCAGCTCTAACATGGCTAAATAAGCAAAAGGCAGCTCTAACATTGTGCAATCCGCCAAGGACGCCAAAGAGGAAAGCACTTGAGGGTCCACAGTAATACCAGCCAAACCAGTTTTGGACCAATTAATCTTCAACCCAGTGCATAGCTCAAAAATTTGTAAAAGAGAAAGAGCAGTCAAAAAAACCAGCCTTATCATTCTCTAGCAACAAAATAGTGTCATCCACAAATCGCAAATGAGAGACCATAACCCTTTCTAATCCAAATGTCAACACCATTAATTAGCCCTCTAGCCATGGCTTTAGAAACCAAACAACTAAGAACATCAACCACCAGAGTGAATAGAGAAGGGGATATCTCTCTGCCTCACAACCCTTTGACCACGAAACCGAGCTTTTGGCTCTCCGTTAGCTATCACTGAGAAGGAGCTAGTTGCAAGACAACCTGAAATCCAATCTCTCCATCTAGGACCGAACCCTTTTCTCTCTAGCACCTTGTCCAAAAAACTCCCGCATACCCTATCGTAAGCCATCTCAAAATCCAATTTAAAGACAAGACACCTTATCCTCAAATCATCATCCACTTCATAAGCCACCAAGGGAGCATCTAAAGATGCAATGCAAGCACTTTGATCCTCAAAAATAGTATCTCCAGACGGGTAGAAAGAATCTTGGCAATGATTTTATACAAGTTGATGACAAGACTGATTGGCCTCAAATATTTATCTCTAACCGACCTATCTTTCTTTGGAACCAAGGTGATGAAGGTCGAGTTGATGTTCACACCAATCTTTCCAATTTCGTGGAATTTGTCAAGCACCTTCAACAAGTCAACTTTAATGATATCCCAACAAGCTTGAAAACAGGCAGCAGTAAACCCATCTGGACCTGGTGCCTTATCTGAATGCATAGACCAAATCGCCCTCTTTAGTTCCTCTTCTTTGATGGGTCTCTTAAGCATTGAAGCCTTTTCTTGAGTGATATCACTCTAATCTAACCCTAACGAAGGGTCTGGATAGTTTCTCCTCCAACATCTCTAACAAGATGGCCATCCGCCCAACCCCAAGTTCTAATTCCTTGATCAAACTTTCCCTTTCTCTCCCTGTAGCCATCTTATGAAAAAGTAGAGTTCACATCTCCCTCCTTAGCCTATTGGAATTTAGTTTTTTGTCTCCAACCTGTTTATTCTTTTAGAAGAACCTCCTCAAAATCATTAAGCAAAGATGCCTCCTTTGCTAGGTCTTCATTATAAATAAGACCATCCATATCCAGTCTATCCTAGGTCTCAATTTCTTTAGAGAGTGTTTGCGAGTTGGGTTTTGGAGGGGAAGAAAAGGTATTAAGGGGCTATAAAAACCATGACCAAGCCAAACCATAACTAAGTCCCTCAAAACCTTTCCTTCCCCTCCAAAACCCAACTCGCAAACACACCCGTAAGGGTTTCTTCTTTCTTGACCCTTATATCACCAAACACTTCCTGAATTCCATCCTTTTAACTTTTCCTTAAGGCATTTTAGCTTTTTCATGAACTTGAAACATCCCCACCCTTAAACTTCCATGTTAACCAATTCGTCTCTCACTAGAGGTAAAAGGGAGCTATAATCGAACCACATATTCTCAAATCTAAAAGGTGGAAGTCCCCATTTGATCTTGCAGGACTCCAAAATAACAAAGTGATCTGATACCTGGCAAGAGAAAATTTCTTGCACTATAAATGGGAAGATATCTTCCCATGCATTGAGGAAATCAATAAGTTTACATTGACTCTTTCTTATGCTTGACAAACAATGTTAGAACCTATAATCTCATCCACATTAAATAAAGCTGGAATGTAGAATACACTAAACCTCAGGAGAACCTTGTAATAATGATGTTCTTCTAAAATTTGTCAAAGCAATTTTTTTAAAATGTCAAATCAAAGCAGCTTCATTTTGTAAAACAATTTTTTCAGTCATTACCTTCAGCAACAATGGGTTCATGCGGAGGAGGTTCTTGAATCCAGTTTCCATCAGAATCTTTCATGTGTCTTCTATCGGATGCAAAATGACGAAGAAACACCGGAGCATGCACAACTCGAAATAATCTAATATCAAAATAAACCAACTCAATACTTAGGGTATCAAAATATAGTTCTTCAATCAACATTCGATAATAGGTTATTTGGACATAAAAAAAACCTGTGGAAACCAATCTAACGAAAAGAAAGTTTATAGTAAAGGGGAAAGATAAAGGATTATATGATAAAATATCATGAACAAATAAACATTGACAACAAGATATCAAATGTGCATACTACTGTAAACATTTGACACTACACTGTAAAAAATTGGTTACTTAGCTAAGAACAGGCATTTATCACATCATATATTATTTAGGCGGAGGAAGGTAAAACTGAAACACAATCTCCCTTTGGTTTTACTTGAGTCTAGTTTAGACAGAAGAGTTCTAGGCCTTAGATGCTTCTAGCATCATTTCTCACAATCTTTCTTTCAGTTCCTTACAAACACCAATAATTTTAAGGTTCCACCTTGGCGAAACTCATTAAGGAATCTAAAGATCCCTCAAAGATCCCTCTATGATCGAATCTTTTTTGTGAAAAACAGTACCTTACAGGCCTTTGGAGTGTGTGGTTGCATGGGATTTTCAGGAAGGAACTCATGCATCTTTTTGGGGTTTTATGCCATCAAATTTAATGTAGGTACTGTTCTGGTTTTGCTGAAGAGTATATCTATAGGAAAGCATTGCTCAATACTTTTTTCCCCCAGTTTCTTCTGCTTGTTGTATTTACCATACAGTATTTTCCATTTTGGAGAACTTATTATCCCTCCCTCACTAGTATTTCTCATCACCCTTTAATGAAATTTCTTCTTTCTTCTATCAAAATAATAATAACAATAAAACATATACACATCAGAAAGGATGCCCAATACTGAATTAGGGGATTATCTTGGCCAAATACCAGGGACAAGAAACCATGCATTGACTTCACAACATGAATTAGGGGGATACAAAACTGGGCACCCTCATCAAGTAATTGATAAAAATATAATACATATATATACATATATGGGTTTGCTAACCTCCACAACTTCACGTGGAGGGTAGCAACCTCCACATTTAGTTTTGGACCAAAATACCTATTACCATCTTTCTTAAACCAACTCCAGGTATTAGATAGTTTTGTAATTTCATTTTCTCTAACACAGGTCATCGTTAATGGAACCAGCACATTCCAAAGTGTGCATAGCTAAGCCTAAAACCATTCTTTGGAGTGACATAAATGGTGGTGTAGCGATTCCAATCCACACCATCCTTTCAAGCTTGTGTAATACTGTAATTATTGTAAGGGAAAAAAAAATGGTAAGAGTTTGAGCTACACAAGAACCTGCGTGAGAGAGGAGAGGGAAACTTGTGAGGGAAAAAAATTGTAGAATAGCAGTGCATGGGAGGACGAGAAAGGTGAGTGAAGATAGCTAACCTCCAGAGCGCGCGAACCGATGAGAGAGAATATGAGAGAGAGAGAGAGAGAAAAAAAAAATGTTAATTTAGTAATTAATTGATATAATGAAATTATTTAATTGTCCTTATCATAAAAATGATTTTGAAAGGGTGGATTGGATTTTCTTGACCAAAATAAAATGTGGAGAATGCTAACCTCCACATGAAGAGCGCGCGCGTGTGTGTGTGTGTGTGTGTGTGTCAATCACGGATAGTGGTGCGGAGCGACTGACCCCAAAAAATGCTGAGCGGGAATGCGGGAGCAAGATGACTACTATTTCATTAAATATACATAAATATTGTTTAATTTATACCACATACATACAAATGCTAAAGAATGAAATGTTAACCACAAACACATACTTATCTTTAATAATCAAAAGTCATAATCTATACTCTAAAGATAAATCTATGGTATAAATCAATAGTAAAACAAACATGAAATATCATAAGGAAAAATGATAAAATATTGAATCAAATTAAACCTAGGCCTCTGAGACTCAGATATAAGAAAGGAATTAGAGAAAGGAGGAGACAAGGGGCAGAAAGCCAGCAACAAGGGAAAAAGAAAGAAGAAAGAAAAGCAGAGACAATGGAGAGAAGGGCAGAGGAAGCATAGAGAGAGAGAGAGAAGTTCAGGAACAAAAACAAGAGAAAAAGAAGAGAGGTGTGGCCGAAGTGGGTCACCAAAATATCCAATTGCAGTCACCGGTGGGAGGAGTTGCAGTCGCTGGAAAGAAGAGCAGATATTGCTCTATTTTTCACAAGGTGCTACTGCAACTACGTAGAGGTCTAGAAGATAGGTTGACTAAGATAAGGTTGGGGAAGATGACTTTAAAGTGAGGGTACAATAGACATTTCATCAGAATAAGTAAGGGAAAAATAGACATTGCAATAGAAAAATGAGAGCAAATTGGAAATTTCAAGCCATTAACTGAAGGCAGAATAGATCTTTCAGCAGCCAAAGTGAGGGTAAGAAGGTAATTCATCTTAAAACATTAAAAAATTAGGGTTTGGCTTAAAAATGAGGGCTTCTATTCGCCTTCTTCAAACTTCTTCCATAGATGAGGCTGCAAGGCCGCGATTAGCGCTGCAATTTTGACCGCGAAAGCAGCCGCGATCTCCACGAACGAGAAACACTCTGCGGTGGACCACTGCATCGCGCCTCACCCATGTTCCGCGTTGTTCTGCCGCAATCGTGCACTATAGCGTCACGATCTATAACACTGAGAGGAGGCGTAGCTGAATTGACTATGCTTTTATATTGTATATCGTTATTATATTAAGGCTAATAGAATCTCTCTGGGATCCAATCCTACTTAAGAAAGAACAATATGTACCCCTGATTTCTAATAATTTAGCTATCCATACCTTTACTCTTCAAGGATGATAGAGTTGAAAGTTTCTGGTATCTAGTAATTTTTTTTTTTTTCATTTTCTTTTTCATGATATAATGCTGCTCCCCAATAATTTTCTGATGCTAGGAATAGTTAGCCTAGGTAATTTTTGGCATAATTGCTGAATTTGGTGTACAATCTCTTCTGTTTCTTTATTCCATATCCACCTAGTTTTTTCTCCTACTAGTTTTTTCTCCTAAAACCATTCAAGGCAAGGAAGTCAAGAGGTAAATGGGGGAAAATAAGTAAATATATATATATATAGTTCATAATTCTTCATTTAACACACGTCTAGAAACATGAAGACATTAGCATCAGGTCATCCCCTCGTGATGATTAGATTTTAATTTCATAGAAGTAAAATCATGGCAAGCTTTAATGTGACATGCACAAGTTCACAACCTGGACAAGCAGTACCAGTACTATCAACGGAAAATTTGCAATATCAGCGAGAAAAAATTTAACTGCAAAGATAACCTGTTAGCAGAGAACAAAGTGACAAAAAAACAGATGGTGCATCAGCAGCATTACCTATTATAATCAGAAAAAAGCTTAAATGATGGCCGGATTGTTTCAGACACATATGAAGCAAGAGGTGAAGGAAATGGAAGATTTGAATCTAAGTCCCACACTAGAGGAGGGCCACCTCCTTGATTTATCTGTAATGAAATCACAATATAATGATTTTGAAACCTAGTCAGCCAGCTACCTCAACTCATTGGAAGGAAGTAGATATTTGGCAATACCTGAATGCAAATTACATGATAATCCCAAAGAATAATTCCATCTGCTCTTTTGCTAGCTTTTTGATTCCAAAGTGGGATCTAGAAATTGTAAGACAAATACATCAAATATTAATTAAAATGAATTTTAATTTTGGAACAAGTAACAATTGATAACTCTTCAACTCTATAGGATTGACATGGAAAGTGGACACAATATGGATAGAAATTTAAAAAAAGAGATTAATTATTCATAATTTCATATAAGTAAACTTTACCCATGCCCTATTTTCATTGTTTACCATTAAAAATTTCTTAAAAGTATAAAAAAAATAAAATATTTATGTGTTATTTCTTTATCAAAATTTAAATGATTTATCTATGTTGTTTCCAGTATTGTGGAAGATGGTAAAAAAATATATTTTGAATTGAACACATACAGATACATTTCACCAGCATCTCTTATAAGGTCCCATAGAGACACATATCTGACATGTAAAAATGGAAATAAAATGTTGTGCCCATGTTTTATAGCTGCAATTCAAGTATATAGTTCACTGCAACAAAAAGGTTGCGATCATGACTTAAACGTGTAATCAGTACTCTGTCCACATGCCAGCAATACACTACAAGGAAAGAGGCAAAAACCACAGAAGCTTAATACTGTCATGCTCCAAAAGAGCAAACATTGACACTTGTTTTGTTCATATTCAATTTGCTCAGCACTACACCCAGAGAATTATTCCCTTTTTCACCATCATTCATCAAACCACTTATTCGCATGGGTGAGCTTCATCAAACCACTTATTCGCATGGGTGAGCAAAAAACAAAATATTATAAGTGGTAATAGTAAAAAAAAATAAAAACAAAATTAACAATATGAAGGAACGCACCGAAGCAAAAGAAGCTCAAAGAGTGTCAATTAATACCCACAATAATCAAATCAATGCCACAAATCATGTTGAGCTAGAAAAGTGCCAAACAAATCTCCCCTAAGAAGAAGGAATAATAAGTAGAACATGCCTGTTTCTTTTCATTGGAAATGAAAACAACAAAAAGATCAGATCCTTCAGCATTAGCTATTCCATCAGTGCACAACTTCTTGCAAAGCATGAACACATTCTCCTCACTACAATTAAATTATGGAGGAGAAAAGTCATAAGCAAATACACAGGCATTGGCTTTAAAAGGAAGGAGAGCTTCATTATGGTATACGACAATCCACATGCATCTTGTTCACGTTACATTAGATGTTATGTTACATTTTTACAGAGCGCCACGACCCAAAAATAATTGCTACACTACCATATGTATTTATAAAATAACAGAACCTTACCTAATTGGGTTGAGACTTGAGATAGTAAAAATGAACTTAGGGACATACTTAATGGAAAGAAAAAATAATAATAACAAAACCCTGCAAACAAAATTAGTTGACACCAACACTATTGAGTATGTGCCTACACACTGCAACCAAAAAATTAGGTAAAACCCTATACAATCATACATGTAAACAAAAAATAAAAACAGTGTAGACAAAAATTGATAAGGAAAACTGGCAGCTGTAAAATTTGACAAGGAAAGATTATTATATATATTTTTATCACCAAAATATCCGAGAACAAAAAACCCTAGAAAGGTCACAAGCCAGCGAGAGAGAGAGAGAGAGAGAGAGGCTCACCAATAATGAGGAGTGTAGTGGAAGTGAGAAACGTCCGCAGTTGGTTGTTCCATAGTTGAGGTTGCGATCGTTCTCTTCCTTCTCGTTGGTAAGCACCCTTCCAGGCTTCCACTCCAACACGATCAATTATGCATCACAGGAGGAACCGAACTCCTCTTTTTTATTTTTTGGGGTCGAAACAAGAACATGGCGTTTTGAATATTTATTGGTCTTTTTTCTTGCATAGTCCCTTTTTCTTTTGTAAGATCACACCTAGTTTCTATCTGAGGTCATGTACTCATGTCATGTCCAGTGTTTTGCACCTATGGGCCTAAAACAGTGGGCGCTGGCAACCACAACCCGACCCATGCATTTAATAAAACGCTGGATTTTGTTCTTGGGTAAAAAGAAGACACTACATTTTACGAGTAAGATGTTTTCAACCAATACCAAAAGAGTCCCCCTTAAAAAAAAAAAAAAAAACAAAACAAAAAACAAAAACCCAATTGATATGGATCTTTTAAATTGAGGGGAGATATTGTAAAGTGAGAAAGTGAGGTGTCATTGATGGTTGACGGCATATAGTTGAATCTATTCGCAATGCTATACTAATTTAAGATCGAATAATCTTTCACTTCTATTATCTATTATTCCACTAAAAATTAAACCTCTAGGTGTTAGCTTCTCATTAAAAGAAATTAAAATCCTCGCTCAAAGTCTAAGTGCCTTGTTAAATAATTCTTGCTCTATATCTGGTGGGCTTTATGATGTGTTGTAAGATGAATGATAAAGTGTTTACACATTTTGAATTGTCCAAATAGTAATACTCGAAAAGGATAACATTTGCTAATAGTCACTCTCAATTTGACAGCCAGTAAAAAGTGATATCTTGAGTGTAAAAATATCAAAAATGTTTTTTGAACCACTCAAAAGGTGTAAATATCTTGTCATCCTTCTCACAATACATTATGGGGTACACCATGTACCTTATGGGTCCCATGATGAGAGGGTGACTAGGTATCAACAAATTTTGAGTGGCTAGCACACTATTCTAAAAGTATAGCCTTTGTTCAAAGTTTAGCCTTTCTTTTAGTGTATTATGTAACACCCTAACTAGCTGCTTATGCGTACGTCGTAAACAATGCTCACTAGGTTTGTTATCTGCTTTGGTTGGGGTTACTTTTAACCCCTACTTTTATCTTTAAAAATATTTCTTACTTAGAAAATATGGACCGTTTGAAACTTTTTCTTTCTATACATATATTATAAAATATGAGTCTCCCGTCATATAGAATTTATAATACACGAATAATTACTCCAATATAATACCGTCAAACATTAAGCAGACAAGTGGTCCATAGCATATAATCACAATCATTTACATTGGTAATATTGTAGTTAACAATACATATACAAAATTTCTCACAGATATACAATACATGGATCATGCTAGCTAACGGCTAGTTGTAATATTCTCATCCTAGTTCCTGCTATTTTATTTCTCGATTCATCTCCTTCGAGGCTGCCGCTTCGTATATCAAGTTGAATCCCTGTCTTGCTCACCTGGAACCATAAAGGAGCAGGTATGAGAACTCTGCATTCTCAGTGGGAAACCTTGGTCATCGTAATTTTAGTCTCAATTATGATTCCGCCGCTCAGGGGTCTCTGGGTGCCACAGTTATGCTACGTCCCTACTAATTATTAATATCCCTGCTAGTCTTGAGCTACCTATATTACTAGGTGTTTGAGGGAGTCTAATCTTTTCATTCCTAGGTCTTCTACTTCCTACCCTAGCTCCTAGGGAACAAATTCTCAATCAAACATTCATCATTCATCACTCATATCATGGGACCGTCCACACGCGATGTAATGAGCACCCTAGGACCGTCCACACACGATGCAATGCGCACCCTAGGATCGTCCACCCGCGATGCATTACGCCTTCCACACGCGATGCCATCTACACCCTAGGACTGTCGTCCACACGCGATGCGATCTACACCCTAGGACTGCCGTCTACAGTTCAATATCCCATAAAACAACAACACATGTATAGTCGGATAGCATTCAATCCATATTTCAAGGCAATCATTCACATAGAGCAAATATAGCTCAGTAACATATAAGAGACATATTTTCATGTTCCATACCATTTCTAACCATAAATCTCATATATTCCCAACAACTTTTTCCATAAATCGCAAAACAAGCATAAACTCACATAGTTATGTAACACATAACACATAGAACATATATAGCTCAATACTTCATGCTCAAGTATTTTCTAAACATAAACAAACATATCCAGTAGTTATTCTAAAAATCACAAAGCATACATCCGTTTTCTGTCAGAGATTAGAGATCAGAAACCGGAGAGGTCCAAGACCTTACCCCAAGGTTTTTGATAATCCTAAGATCATTTTTCATGTTTAAAAATTCATATTTTAATTCTAACTCCACGAAATTGCAGTTTTCCTTTCTTTCCCAAAATTGTTATTTAGCCCCGTAAACGTCCGGTTTTCTTTAGAATTTTAGTTCTCAAAAACCCGATGGACTTAAGACTTGCCCTTAAGGTTTTTGATAGTTCTAAATCCATATTTTCTGAAAATCAACCCAATTTTTCAGTCCCAAGACGTGAAATTCTCGTTTAGCCCTTTTTCATAAAAACCCCGTTTTCTGCCTATTTGCTGAGAAATTCATCGAGGAGTCCAAAAATTATAAAACTTTACATCCCCATTCAATTTTTCGTGTAGAATCCAAAAATAAAATTAGTTTTTCATGATTAAAAATCTCAGCATACAGTTCTTTTTAAAATCATGTCATATGTCTATTTCTGTCTTAGACGTTCCTAAATTCTAATAGAATCACAGACAGCACCAACAGATCCAGACAATCATCAACAACATATATACATCAAAGTCACATGAAAGGCATCCTAATCGCATATATATATATATATATATATATATAATCATGAAACCACATAGACAGTGGATAAGTCGGTTACCCACTTGTTCAAGTCTTGCTGCGGTTCCGGTGCTCTTTACAGCCTCCTGCCTTGCTATGGTGCTTCCAAGCTCCTCCTAAGCTTCAAGATTTAAGGTTTTCTCCAAGGTTTCCGAAAGGTTTTCTTTAGGTTAAGATTAGCGAAATCAAGGCTAGTCTATGTTTAGAGAAGTTTCTGTGTCAGTATTTGACAGAATATTGATTGGGTGTGCAATTGGACAGAGTTTCGGCAAGATTTTCCTTTTTCTATGATTTTTTGTCATCCAAGGGGGTATTTATAGGCAAACCCACGAAAATCACTTTTCAATTATGCCCTTGGGGCAAAAATTCCCAAAATGCCTTTATTTTGTCTTTTTCTTCATGTCATTTTCATGAGTCATATGGTGACTCAATATACTTTTGACCGCTTTAACCCCACTTGGGCCATTCTTGGCCGTGGGTTTCCTTGTGTCTTGGCCACTTTTTGTGGCCAAGAATTAACGGCCTCAAGCAGATCGATTTTGATCCGATTTTGTCATTTTCGATCCCAGTACTTCGCGTACGGTTCTGCTAAAAATATTCTGATCACGTTCTCGTGATCTCCTAATTATTCTAAAGGTTAATCTAGGTTCATTTGGGGTATTTTTAAATTCTTGTCTATAGTCGTACCTTTTACGGATAATTTAGATGCGTTGTTATTCTCCGACGACAGCAAAGGTTCATTCTAGTGTCTGCAGAATTTTGAGAAAACGTACAGAAATATTTCTACAGACAATTCTAATCCTAAGAGTTCATGATTCTCACGACTCAACTGAAATTGGAAATATCTTGGACAATTATCTAGCGAAATTCCGCTAAGGAGAAAGCGAGATGTACATATTACAAAGCTAAGGCTATACTTTTTGAGAGGTTCCCAAATTGAGAGTAATTTAAAGGATAAAAATTATGTCAAGTGTGTTCTATCCAATTCCTATACATTTGAAATTTAACTTTCTCACACCACTAATTGTTACCATCACATCTGTCACTTTACCAAAACCCCTAATTTTTTCTATCCAAAAAAACCCTTATTTTAATCCCTTTCTTCTTATAATGGACCATTCTACGTGGCTTTCTACTCCACCACCGCTCAGCTTTTGCGACCACCACTCTAATGCTGGTCGCGTCGCCAACCCCACTACCACTATTGGCACCCCTGCCTTCTTTGTGCTCTGCGCCCCTACAATTGCGCACAAAACAGAGGAGGAAGGATGCACACAACTGTAGGGCACAGAGTACAGGAAAGGCGATGGTGCTGGCAATGGCAGTGGAGTCCACGACGCCATCGACCACAGAGTGATGGTCGCGAAATCTAAGCGGTGGTAGAGTAGAAAGCCACAAAGAATGCTTTGTTAGAAGAAGAAAGGGGGAATAAAATAAGGGTTTTTTTTATAGGAAAAATAGGGGTTTGGGGAAAGAGATAGACGTGATGGTAACGGTTAGTGGTGTGAGAGAGTCAAATTAAAAATATTTGGGTGTCACTATTTAATTGGAGAAGTTGAGGAATTGAAGGCCAGGCACTTGACATAAGTTTTGTCCTAACTTAAAGTATTAAAAAGTGTTGCCTTTGTCGATAAAAGTGTTTCTTTTTACGATTTTATGTATGTTTGATTTTTAGGTGAGAATACCTAAAATTGATTTTGGTAGGAAGTGAAGATTTCTCACTCCTAAAGCCCTAAAATCAATTTTAGGTTACTTGAAAACTAAACATGTTATAAAAATATATGAGATTAGACCAAATTATTTATAGTATTTTTTTATTTGTAAAGTTGTTGTAGTGTGGGTAGAATATAATGCAATAAGTCTTCATTAAAAAAAAGAATATAATGCAATAAGATCGTAAGAAATAAATAACAGGAAATAAAAGATCACTAATGTTTGGATATTAATAGATGAAATGGAAAAATCTTTAGCAAGAAGTAAGGATCAAATGATGTAGTCACATAGTCAAGTCAAGTATATAAATTATCTAGTCATGTGGGCCCATTTCCCATTTCCCCTTTCCCATTTTTTCCTTGGGGCCAAAATTACCAAAATACCCTTAGTTTGTCTTATGTACATGTCCTTGTCATGACTCACCATGACTTTTGACTACTTTGACCACACTTGGCTGCATCTTGGCCATGAAATCATCTTGTCTCTTGGCCACTTGTGTGGCCGAGAATTAAAGGTCTCCGGCAGATCAATTTTGATCAAGTTTTGGCGTTTTCGGTCCCGGTACTCCGCGTACGGCTATTCTAAAAATATTTCGATCATGTCCTTGTGATTTCCTAATTTTTCCTAAGTAATATTCTAGGGTCACTTAGGTATTTATGAATGCTCGTCTGTAGCCGTACCATTTTACGGATACTTTAGACGCGCAGTTGTGTGCAGACGGCAGAAAGGGTTTGTTCTAGTGTCTGCAAAAAATCTAGAAAACGTATAGAGATATTCCTACTGACAAATTTTAAATCCTAAGGATCCATGATTCTAATGGTTCAACTATAAATGGAAATGTCTAAACAATTCGCTCGCGAAATTTCGCTAAGGAGAAAGCGGGATGTAACATGTATGACTTTTAATATTAATATGATCAACTTATTAATATCCACTAATTTAGGCATTAGAGTGTCTTTTGCAAGTACACCGTTGCGCTGTAATATTTAAATACCTCAAGGGTTCTATCTCAAAAAGTTCTTGTGTTCATCTCGAGGTTAGAGTGTTAAGTAATCTTAGACTTATTGAATTACTTTCTTGTGTTCATCTCGAGGTTAGAGTGTTAAGTAATCTTAAACTTATCGAATTACTTGTTAACATAAGCTAATTAAAGTATGTCTTAAGTCAACTAAAGATTGTTGAGAGACTAGACATATCATGATCCCCTATACTAAAATCATACAAAACAAAAGAGATTGTCGTTACTTTTCCTTTTTTTTTAAGGTACATAGGCATCCACAATTCTTCCTTCAAACATAAAAACTACACAAGCAACAAGCATGTCCCTAGTCATATTTTTGGAGAGGTTATCAACAAAAGAATGTTGTAAACTCACTAAGAAAAATGCAGCTCAGTGACAGAATTCAGTAAAGGAAAATCCCCTTGTTAATCCTTCTCTGATCAGTGAGGAAATATGGATGGATTAATGAGCAAAATGTAGATTTGTAGCAAATATTTGAGAAATGAGGGGCAAAAAGTTCAGTGAACAATTAGTGACAGTAACGAGGACATTATCCTTCACAACATGTACTTCATAACTAAAGCATTTAGTGAGAGAAATATCACTCGCAAATCTCACATAAACTCTTTACATATGTATAGTGAGGGACAATGTCTTTACTAATCCCTCCCAAGCTCTTAGCATAATTTAGCGGGAGAAATTTCTCTCACTAATCCCTCGCGAATCTCTTCAATTGAATTAAATCTTCATGTCCTCATTTTAGCGAGAAATTAATCCCTCGTCGATCCCTTGACAAACTTTTAACTTTCACTTTACTTTTTAGCGAGGGACTATTCCTTTGTGAATATCTACAAACTTTCAATGTAATTTAGCGAAAAAAATATTCCCTTATTAATCTCTCATAAAATTTTTTTAATCTAAACTAAATTTGTCCTATCCCTTTTAGTCAAGGATAAATCACTTACTAAACTCTTCACCTTTTCACTTTCGTTTTTAGTGTGGGATTGTTCCCTCGCTAATTCCTATCAAACTCTCAATGTGATTTAATGAGAAAATAATCCATCATTAATCCCCTCAAATTTCTTCATCTAAACTAAACATTTCCTTCTCATAAATCCCTCCATAAACGTTTAACCAAGGTAGCAAAGCTACTCTAGCTCCATACGCACTTCCACTCCCTGAACGTTTCCCACACAAAAATCATCGATGTAAGACTCTTGCGTATCAACTTTAATTTGTAGAAACTACACACACTATTATAACTTGCAGGAACTTTTTCAATTTAACTCAGCAAGTAACCAAGAAGAATGGGACTTCAAGCATAAAAACAAATATTAAATTAATGAAATGTTATAGTAGTAGTCAAATTTGAGTCAAATGCCTCCACCCTCTTATCTGTGAAGCAAGCAAATTTGCGTTGCCTACAAAGCCCCACAGCCACTTATGTGTATAGGGAAGTATATTTTTCGTCCTTATAACAATAAACTGTTGGGTCCAATTACTTGCAATATGAACTGTAACTACCATGGCTTGCAAAACTTAATCGATATGCTAATTTAACCTTAAATTTTTTATAAAGTAAATTGGTTTTGGTTTCCCGGTTCACCCATTTTTTACCATTTAATTTTTTTACTCCTTTTCAGCACTGATTTTTAGCTATAGATTAATCTTCTAATTTAATCTTTGACTTTTTTTAGCAAAAAATTAGTGACGGATTAGCTATAAAATTCATTTTGGTTTTATCATATTTGCGTCAGGTCAGTTAAGAATCAACAACAAATTTGCGATGAATGTTGCAAGAAATCTGCGAAAAATTAGCTACAACATAATTTTTTGCTAATTCGCGATGATTTAAGAAACAATTTCTATCATAAAGTAGTAACAGAATAACAACTAATAGTTTTGTCACTAAAATAAATTAACTACAAATTAACAACCAAATTTTTTTCAAGCTAATCAGTAACTTGAAAACAATGACGACAAAAATAGTCGTCAATGCATTGCTTATTCATTTAGTCAGGAATTAGCAACCAATTTTAATGTCGCTTATCGACAAAAATTTTGTAATGGACTCTTCCCTCTCATTGCACTGTACTCTTTTGTAAGGCTTGCTCCTTCATTCTGTAAATTTTGATCCTCCCTTCCCTCGGGTCTATTCAAATCAACGATTTTTCCTTTTCATTTGTAATTATATTTTGAGTAAATATATAAATTAGTCTTGATATTTTTTATTTGACATCAATTTAGTTCTTAAAAACTTTTAACATCAAATTAGTCCAACCATTTTAAATTTTAACATTAATTTTAAATCTCATTAGGGTTGATAAATCCAATCCTACGTGGCCTAAATTTGAACCTACATGACATAATGATTTTTCATATACTCTTCCATGTCATTAAATAAAATATTAAAAAATAATTTTTTTCAGAAAAAACAATTTTTATTTTAGTTTCTTGAAACAGAATCCCACCTAGCCTTCTTCCTTCAATCCCATTCTTCTCTGTTTCAGGATATATTTTGTTTTTTTAATGAATGAATATATTTTTTGACCAAAGTTTTAATTTGTTTTTAGTTTTTTAATATTTTATTGATTGATTTGAAAGGGTGGATGACATGTCATCATTTCACATAGGTTCAAATTTAACCAAACTTAGTAAGATTTAAAATTGATGTCAAAATTTAAAATAATAAGATAAATTTAATGTCAAAGATTTTTTTCCAGAACCAACTTAATGTCAAGTTAAAAATATAAGGACTAATTTAAATATATTTTTTTATATTTTTGTACAATTTAATCTTAATTAGTCTATTTCAGCTAGAATTAGAAGAAGAGATATACCCAAATAACACGCCGAATTATTTATTGAGAAAACTCCTAAAATATAGTTATGATACATAATTAAAACCAAGTTGCACAATAAAAAGAAGCAACTAACTAAAACATTCAAATTCTCGCGTCCCTTAGCAAGAATAAATCTTCTCACGTCAAAAATTGATCTTATTTAATAATGTAAAGAAAAATAAAAACCCAAAAATTTAAATCAAGGATTACTATAATATCTGCGTTAGTACCTTTCTTTACCTGACTAAACACAACAAATTTTAACATGAGAATATTCATTACGGATATAACATATATGGACATCAAATCCTCCATGTGAAATACGGCCACGTATCTCAAATACCACAATATGCTTTGATTCGACTCTTGTTTTTGACTGCCTCATCTGTGAAACGGAAACCAACGTACCCGTAATGGTCAAACGGCTTATAACGTATAGGATGCTCCTCGTCAACGAGGTCTTCCGAGGTCTGCACTTTCTTAGTACTGTACGAAAGCAGTCCCAAGGAGTACCTGATTACCTTTGACTTCAAGATCACACGGTGTTCACATGCGCGTATCCTTTCACTGCTCCACACCTAACCAAGCAATGAGATTGGAGAGTCAACCAATCTTCTTCTTCTTCTTCTTTTATTTATTTTATTGTTTAAAATTTAAATAGAATAATATTATATTTAATTATATCATATTGGATTGTTTTTGTGCTCGATTTAGTTTGATTTACTTAATTTACTTAATTTGATGCTTATTATTTATGATCTAATTTTGTTTCTGTCTATAAATAAGTACGTTATATTATAATCAAATATATATCTAAATAATAATATTTCACATATTCTCTACTCGATATTTTTATGTCTTTTCTATGTCCCTTGTCTCGTTCACCCACAATATTAAACATGATATCGGCCATTTGGCACCACCATGGTCATGCCTCAGCCTCTGTGTAAGGCTCGATGTTACCTTTATTGATTCCGCACAACTCTCTTGTACTCGTGCATGCCCTTCTTCCCGTATAGGACCCTATTCTCGTACAAGACTTTGTGTTGTCGCTCTGGTTCATTTAACAACCTCTGGTTAAAGCGGGAGGAGCTTGAGGGAATGTGTTGGAATTGAAATAAAAAAAATATTATATATATAATTATATCTTATATATTGATTTGTGTTCACTTTAGTTTGATTTATTTTGATTCTTGTTATTTATATTCTGATTCCATTCCTAACTTATAAATAGACACATTCTTTTGCAATCAAATGCACATCTGAATAATATATTTTTGTGTCTTTCCTGGGTCCCTATGCAGTTCACCCACAATATTTAATACTTTTATACTCCATGGTGCAAATGATTGCATGCTCCTCATACCATGTGAATCATTGATTAATCTTAGAAAGAGGAAAAGAATTAATGTCAAATTAATGTTTCAAATAAAAATGCAACATTTTACCCTATATATCCAAAAGGGAGAGAAAAGGAAATTAAATGAAAAATGAACTTGGTATTTTTTTATTGTATCCTCACTAATTTACTAAAATAATGTTATTACCTAAAATAATCAACACTCCATTCTACACTTATTCTACCGCGTAGCTATTTACAATTTTCATAGGATTTTTAAATTTTTACTAATTTAGTAATTAAACTAATTATATTTATTATCAAAAAAATATGAAAGCACAAACACCTCCTAATCTCCAACTCTCTTTGAATAATCCCACGTCCCCAGGGAGAAGAACCACAAACTTACATGCACTAACTTCTTCTTTCTATGTCCTCTCATCACCCAATATCCACCCATCGCCAACATCAATATCATAGAGCTTCTCAACCATAAGTAAGAATTTTCCCATCTCAATGTATCCATCCTCATCAACACCATCACCCCCGTCACATATAAGTAATCACCATTACATATTCAACATTTAACCATACAACACACACTAACAATACTCATAGCAGCTACCTATCTTTGTGAGTGTTGTTTTTAACATTATGATGATTAATTATTAATGGATAGTTCTACAGGGTTCAAGTTGGTATTTAGTCCCTAGCTAGAAGGGGTTACAAAGCTGCATGCTACAACCTATAAATCGTCAATTGTTCTTCTTTTAGCATATGTTGGTATTGTGGTACTCTATGGCTTTTACTTACCTTATAGTTATCTTAATTTGATATGAACAACTTCGAAAAATATCGAAGGAGATAGGTCTATGTAGCCAGGGATTGAGATGCTTTTCTACGAAGAACTTCTTTGGAAAATATCAAAGATGTCAACTTTCCTCTTTTGGATTTAAGGTTGTAAGATGGGGAAAGATTAAACCTTGCTCTTCTATTTTTTTTCTCATTTATTGTAAGGTGAAGACTACGGTCTTTCTTTAAAAAATAGAGATATTGTACTACTTTTTTTATTTTAAATCTCATGAAATTTGATTGAAAATTGATTTGAATTTAAGCTCAAATCAATTTAATTCTTACTTTCTAATAATGCATACTTTTTTTTTTACATATAAATCTTTTTTTGGTACATACTATCTAATGTATTCTAAACATCTAAAGATAATATAACTAAATAATGATAGTTACCATTTAAATTTTTTTTATTTCAAGTGTTCTAAGTTGTTGGATTTGTTTAGATTATTTAGATCTTTAATAAAAATTTTAATACAATGTACTGGATATCCATGTGATCCAGCGGACGGGAGATGAGAGATTATCCTATGCTCTCACCTGTCCAATTGTGTAATAGAATTGACTGCTTTTTTAAATATAATCTTAATTTTTTATTGTTTACATAAACTGAAAAATATATAGGACAAAAATTATATCAAGTTCTTTGATAGTGTTTGGTAAGCGTCCTGAGACAGCATATACGGACGCAGGGACAATAGAGATGTGTCCGCTGCGTTTCCCTATTTTGGAGGTGCAGCAGAGATGCATCTCTTACATTCCGAACATATTTCTGTATTTTTTTTAGACGTACAAAAATTAGTTAAAAAATTATCTCAAAACAAAAGACACTTTTAAGTTTTATGTTTTGTCTCCTTTTCTAAATATATTTCTATTCTTACTGTCTTTGTATTTTATATCTCCGGATGCTTACCAAACGCTACATTTGTATTCATTATTGTCATTACTCAAATCACAAAATGACAAGCGGACATTTTTCTTGAAATAAGTGTGCACTTTTAATTTTGAATTATTTCTTTTGAAAAAAAGTCCACTTTTCATTTTGTGATTTGAGCAATGGAGATATGAATACAAAGAACTTGATCCAAGTTTTCTCCTTAATATTAAATCAATTTCATCTATTTAATTTTTTAATTCAACAATATGATTTAAATTTATTTTTAAGCCGTATTTTTCCATAAATTAACATACTTTATATTTAAATTGTGTAATCTTTACTCGTCACATGGATTCATGCTCTAGTATCGTTGAAAAAAAAAACAATTACCATAAATGCATCGCCCGCAATGACGCAAAACAAAGGTGAGGAATCAATTCCAATCCATTTCCCATCATTCAATTGAATTTCGAGGCCATTTGTCCTCTGATGCAATATGGTTATGAAGGTGGAGTCCGTATGAGGATTCACTCCCACGTTGCTCTCGTCATCCTCGGGTATCCTGTATTTGTAGCTTCGGAACGCGTAATTGGTTGATTCAAGGAAGGACTCACACTTCTTCTTGTCTAAGCCATAGCTTTCAAACACCATTTTCTTCACGGTTTGGTCTAGTTCTTCTAAGAGCTTTGCATAGGCAGTGACACTTTCACTGTAATTTATAGGGAAAAAAAAGAAATATATATATATAAGGTTGTCAAACTCGAGAGTTTAAGTAAACTCGTGAAAGCTTAGCAAATTCGAATCGTTAACTCATAAGAGTTTACATGTGTAAAAAATATATATTATAAGCAATACAATTAGGAATTAAACATGATTAAATTTTGTATTCATAATTGATATTGAATAATGTTAACTTTAAAATAAAGAAAATGGAAAAAAATCATAAAATATACCTTAATGCATGACACTTAGTTATGTCATACTTTATTAATCTGTACATGCATTACTTTATACTTTGATAAAACACAACTCAATTATGATAAATATATAAAATTGGCTTTGTAAATTCAATAGATATTGTCTAACACACACAAAGTCAAAGTATCTAAAAAAGTTACCAAATTTATACATCTCGAGTTAAACTCGTAAACTCGTAGGTAGATCCTAACTCGTAAACGCGCAAGTAAAACCAAGAGTTTACTTAAACTCGTACGAGTTCACCAAAAAAGAGTTTACATGAGTGTTAACTCGTTTTGTGTAATGAAATCGTAAGTTCTTACAAGCTTACAAGTTAACTCGAGAGTTTAATAACCGTGTATATATATAAATCAATAAAAGAGAGAAGACATAAAATAGCGATGCAGACACACATATGCTACCAAAGAATGGAATATTTAATACCAGAAACGATCATTTCCTTCCGGCCACATTATGCGTGTAAATTTGTGACAATCTTCTGCATTTGATGGATTGTCAACCGCAAAAGATTCGAATAGAGGGGATGCAGGCACTTGTCCGGTGTAGCCATGGTTAGGTTTATCACTGGTCTCCCTTCTCTTTGTCTCTAAAGGGAGACCGAACAGCTCTTCCGCCGCGGAGAAAGCCGAGTCAACAAGCTCCGGATCGACCCTATCAAACCGTGCTAGGAAGGCGCCGTGATCCTCAAACGCGCCCCGCACCGCTTGGCAGGCTGCGAGCCACGTGTCGGTTCCTGGCTTCAAGCTTCCACCGGAGAAGTCAATGACAGGAAGTTGAGGCTCACGCTCGTTTTGGGTTGCCATGATCCTAATTGAAACTTTCTATATAAGTTCTATGTTAAGAAGTTTTTATAGGAGTGCCTCTTATTCTACACACACACAAATCAACTTGATTGAAATATTAGGGTAAGTTAATATTTATAGAAATAACTCTTTTTAAAGTGTAAGTTGCACTTTAAATATTAAAATGCATACATCGATATCAGCGATTGGTTATTTAAAAGTAGTGATTTTTTCTAGTTAAAATTATTTAAAAAATAGTTATTTGCATTTATTATTACGATTGATTATGTTTTAATGGTTAAGATGCGTGTGCTTTAACTTTTAAAATGCAAATTGCCATTTAGTGGAGCCCAATCCCTATTTATACTGTGTTGGAAATTTTAGTGGTTTGCAAAATATTAATTTAAACTTCAAAATATTTGGCCAAGAGTTGTGTACGTTAACCACTAGCAAGTTTTTTTGGGGTAATGACATATATATGGGATTATGCAAAGCATAATCTGGTTTCATGGGGCTGGGGAGAAAATTACCAAAATGTGGGTGGAGGATCTGAAATCTCCACTGAGGATGGAGATTTCAGTATGTCAGGAAAAAAAAAAAACAGCGTGGGACGTGCGGCAGCGAGGACGAGACGTGTGGCAGAGGCGTGGGAGACGGACGAGACGTCCGTGATAGGGGCGTGGGAATCTGCGTCTGAAATCTCCCCACGTCGTGGAGATTTCAGAGGTGGGTGGCCCACCACCGCAGTCCTCCTTCCCCATGCATTTTAACTATTTTAACTCCCCCTCCTTCCTTCCCTTTGATGACCGAATCCCCCTCTTCTTCCTTCCCTTCTCATTTTTTTTGCTCTTCTTCCCTTCCCTCACTTCTTGTGAAGCTCTTCTTCCTCACTGCACTCCATCCCCACCAATTTTATATATATTGTTTCTTCTATAAAAATTCCCCATCAGACCTCCTTAATTTTAAGTGGTAAGTTTTTTTTTTTATTGTTGCCTTTTATTATTTATTTTTTAGTTTTTATTTTTGGTTTTTAGTTATATGGTAATTTAAATGCATATGGAAATATCTGTCATTTTTTCCATTTTTAAATAATTAAAAATTAATTATAATGACATGATTCTTTTTTTTTTACGACCATCTTTTTTAAAAAAATAGCAATCAATTTTGGTTTATTTTGTTAAAGATATATAATATGATAAATTTTGGTTTTTTTTTTGGTTTTCATTGTAGTAGTTTGAACTAATTTTTATTAGTTAAATTAATATTTTTTTCCTTTCAAACAAGTTGTAACAGTGATACGGTAAACTCTTTATCTGTAGGCTTGTGAAAAAATATAGTCAAGATGGTGAGAGGGCAAGATGATACTATGAATCCATTGTTACACATCTCCACGAACATACAGCAGGATAATCAGGTTTATATTTATCTTATTGTTACTGTTATTAGCATACTTATTTTATTCTTATTACCGCTATTATCATTATTGTTATTATTAGTAGTGTTATTAGTTATTATAATAACATACATTATTGTTATTATTTTTATTTTCGTTTTTATTATTATTATTATTATTAGTATTAGTGGTGGTGGTGGTGCTAAGGAGAAGAAGAATAAATTTTTTTTATTATTATTATTAGTTATTATAATAATATTACTAACCCTAACCCTAACACTTAAAATTTATTATTATTATTATTTTTATTATTATTATTATTATAATAACATACATTATTGTTATTATTTTTACTTTTGTTTTTATTATTATTATTATTATTTATTTGTATTTTTGTTTATTATTATTATTATTATTATTTTTTTTATTAGTATTAGTGGTGGTGGTGGTGCTAAGAAGAAGAAGAATAAAATTTATTATTATTATTATTATTACTATTATTATTATTATTAGTTATTATAATAATATACATTATTGTTATTATTTTTATTTTCTTTTTTATTATTAAACACTAAACCTAAACCCTAAAAATTAAACCTAAACCCTAACCATAAACCCTAACCCTAACCCTAACCATAACCCTAAACCCTAGCCCTAGCCCTAACCCTAACCATAACCCTAAACCCTAACCCTAACCCTAACCATAACCCTAAACCCTAGCCCTAACCCTAACCCTAACCCTTAAAATTTATTATTTTTATTATTATTATTATTATTATTATAATAACATACATTATTGTTATTATTTTTACTTTTGTTTTTATTATTATTATTATTATTATTTATTTGTATTTTCGTTTATTATTATTATTATTATTATTAGTATTAGTGGTGGTGGTGGTGCTAAGAGGAAGAAGAATAAAATTTATTATTATAATTATAACTATTATTATTATTAGTTATTATAATAATATACATTATTGTTATTATTTTTATTTTCGTTATTATTATAATTATTATTATTATAAAACATACATTATTGTTATAAAATTTATTTTCATTTTTATTTTTTATAGATTGTGAGGCGGTTGCGGACTAGGCACGGGTTTGTTGAGCCACCGAACATCCTCATACATCCGTATCTTCAAAGCGCCGGTTTACTACAGGTGTCCTTGTTACCCCACGTTGGAGTAAACCAAGGACTAATTTCTGCTCTTGTAGAGAGGTGGAGGCCGGAGACCCACACTTTTCATCTGCCACATGGAGAATGTGCAATAACGTTGGAGGATATGAACATGATCCTTGGGGTTGGGTCAGAAGGTGAGCCCGTTACCGCCCCAAAAATTGTGTTCATGGGACCAGCTCTTATGGACCTATGCCAAGAACTTCTTGGGGTAACACCGGGCCCCGAAGATATAGACAGATCGTTCATTAATTCGGTTTGGCTCCATAACCATTTTTTCACTGATATCCGCGATCTCTCACTTGACCCGTACAACATGCAACAAATACTGACTTGGCATGCGCGCGGGTATATTCTACGTCTTTTCGATGATTTATTGTTCGGCGATAAGCATGGTACTTGGATCCACTCCAAGTACCTAGCCATATTGAGAGATTTGGGTGGCCTAGGAAGGTATAGTTGGGGTTCAGCCATGCTTCAGAGAGCATTGTGTCGCGCTTCGCGCGCAAACTGCAAAGGTATAAGTGGTTGCATGGTGCTGCTACAAGTATGGGCATTTTACCGATTACCTCAACTTTCACCAAACCTCTTCCAGTTTCCCCTTGCGGCAAGGTAGTTGGTTATTTATTTGACACTTTCAATATTAGGCTTTAGTTTATCTGAACCACTTATTTTGATCATTGTTGTTAACTTGATTTATTTTGATTATCGCAGGTGGGCTGATCATGAGTACATTCCTAATGTACATAACACTACGGTAAAAGAATGTAGAATAGCAATAGACAATATGACCCCAGACCAGGTATAGACCTAAACCCTAAAATTCACGTTTGCATTATTGTTTTTTCCCTAATATCCACGTTTGCATTATTGTTTTTTGTGTGCAGTTTGTAACATCCCGCTTTTTCACTGTACGGATAATCAGCGTAATAAATAATTATAGGTTAATTAGGGAGGTAAGAAAATTAAATTTTTACCTTTAATTCATAAGAATCACCTTTAACCCATAAAAATAGCAGTCAAAGTTAAGGTTTCGTGACCGGCGAATTTTTCAGAGCCTTAAGCCGATTTTCGGACCAATCGGGAAATAACCGTAAACATAAATATAGACCTAAACCCTAAAATTCACGTTTGCATTATTGTTTTTTCCCTAATATCCACGTTTGCATTATTGTTTTTTGTGTGCAGTTTGTAACATCCCGCTTTTTCACTGTACGGATAATCAGCTTAATAAATAATTATAGGTTAATTAGGGAGGTAAGAAAATTAAATTTTTACCTTTAATTCATAAGAATCACCTTTAACCCATAAAAATAGCAGTCAAAGTTAAGGTTTCGTGACCGGCGAATTTTTCAGAGCCTTAAGCCGATTTCCGGACCAATCGGGAAATAACCGTAAACATAAATATTTAATTAATTTTCTAATCATGATTAGAGAATTAATAAGGGAAATTATTAGGTAAAATATCCCTAGGAAATAGGACGTGTCACGGTAGAAAGTTCGGCGGACAACCGAACAGCCGTTGTTCGCTGATGAAATTTGGCACGCAAAATGGTGTTCGTGAAAATAATCTCCCGGAGAGAAATTCACAAACACCTTTAAATATTAATACCCTTAGGTAGGTGGGAATTAGATGATCGCGACGGTTCAAACGGAATATTTTTCGGACGACCGTGCGCGACGCACCGAGACTGCGAGCGATAAAACACGAGCGAACCGGGACCGGGAGAAAATAAAATCTCCCCAGCAACAAAGAGAAGGGCTGCACGGTTTTGAGGGAAATTTTGGTCAAAAATATCCCCCAAATTAAGCCTACAAGCATCTCATCACCATACTTTCATTAATTACCACCCATACCTAAGCCCATACCTTACACTATTCACCACATTTTATTTATTCCAAAAATAAATCAATTCTCCCTCACATTCAGCCCTCCATGACCGAACCTCCTCCCCCATTTTACAAGAGCATTTCATCTTCTTCATCCTCCCAAAAATACACATCAAACTAAGCTTCAAGCACACCACCATAAGCACCAAGAGATCAAGCATTCTTCCACCATTTCCCCTAGCCAAAAACCGAATCTCATAGCCAAGTTTCCTCACATTTTCACTTATTCTACTTCACTCACCATCAAGGAAAATAAACATCATCATCCTTCATATTTTCTCAAAATATTCAACTTGAAAAAGGAGAGGATCTCAAGCTTTGGAGCAACAAAGCTTCTTGGACTTCAACCCAAGCTCGCTACACCACATCAAACCAACACTCAACAGGTGGGTAACTTAGGCTTTTACTCACTCCCTAATGCTCTTGAGCTTGTGGATGATTATGTGTGTTATGTGTGTTTATGTTTATGTGTTTTATGCCATGAAATGAACTTGCATGTGTTGCTAATGATTTGATTAGGATAAATATATTTTTGATTGTTAAGATTTGTGGGTAAACTCACTAAACCATTCCTTGATGGTTCTACGCCTTTTTGCATGTTTATGTGATTTATGAGAAAATGCACATAATATGTGTTTTAGGCTTAAAAATGAATTTTTCTTGCATTATTAATGATTTGTTTTAGATGAATGTGATTTGAAGATGATAATAAGTGATTTATAAAGGCTGGAATATGTGGAAAATGTTTTAGTGTTGTACATGGAAGAGTTTTGAGAAAAGGTGACAGACATAGAGCAAAAATGGGGTTTTTGGCATAAAAAGGGTAAAATCGTCATTTCTGTTATTTCGGGTATTTAGAGTGAAAATCTGGGTTTCTTTTCATGAAAAATGGGTTCAGAGATATCAAAAACCTTGGGGTCAAGACTTGGGTCCATTGGAGTGTGGTTAACTAAAATTTTGAAGGAAATCGGTTTTGATGGGCAAAAATAGCATTTTGATCAAAAAGAGCAAATCTGTAATTTCGGGGTGTTTGGTTAAAACTCTGGGTTTACTATCATGAAAAATGGGTTCAGAGGTATTAAAAACCTTAGGGTCAAGTCTTGAGTCCATTGGGTTATGGAGGAATAAAATTCCAAAGAAAAATCGGTTTTTCGGACAAAAATGACATTTTGGGCTTATGGGGGCATAACTGTAATTTCGGGTAAGGAAATTAAAAATCTGGGTTTGTTTTCATAAAAAGTGGGTTTAGAACTATGAAAAACTTGAGGGTCAAGTTTTGAGTCCATCGGTCAATGATTGGTTAAAAGTTCTAACGAAAGACAGGTTTTTCGGGTAAAAGATGATAATGCGTATTATGTGTATGATGAATGAATGAGTTATGTTTATGATGATGTAGGATGATGTGTGATGTGTTATGAGGTAAGTTTATGACAAGGGCATGATATATTTGTATGATGATGTATGTGGAACATTGCATGTAGAATATGTATGCTAGGAATGATTATGCTATCATGCATCATGAGAACTAGAGGTTAATCACGTAAAGTTTAAAGAGCATAATTGAACCTTAGGGAACAAGTATATAGCTATATGATAGGATGCATCTCTCTTGGCTGAAACGCCCCTCACCAGTCCCCACAAAGGGGTGGATTGGTTAATGATGAGGAATGAAAAGAAAGAAAGAAAAGATGAATGAGAACGAGGACCAGGAGTTCACGCCTGGCTCGGAAGAACAAAATGAAAAGAAAGAAAGTGAGGAAGAATGAGAAAGGGTGATGTCACACCTAAAGTTATGAGATGATGATGTATGAGTCCAATGCTTGGTTGGGTCGCAAGGGCCAGCCCCCGCCTCCTACCTAGTGGAGGTTAGCCCGCTTGATTGGTGGCGATGGACCTAGACCCCATCGGTGGTTAGCAACCACTCTGGTGTGAGCGCAGCTGGGTCGTCAGTCAAGTTGGGAACAGAAGTGGTTGTAGTCGTTTGGCCACGGCTACATGAGCGAAGGACTAGATGAAAAGACGCTTTTCCCCGGCTATAACGGTTGGCTGCTCTGGTCGGGGAGGACAAAACCTTGAGCTATAACGGTCGGCCGCTCTGGCTCAGGGACAACTCTGATGAGTGGTGGGTTGGTGAAGGAGGCGTAGCCAGAAGCCATCCCCACCTAGTAGACGCTAACCCGGGCAAGCCGGTATGCGTAAGA
>QANU01045485.1:25539-43114 GCA_003254905.1 Nissolia schottii | reverse complement strand
TACTTCCAGGGGTAGACGTGAGCTATGAGGAGCACCAAGAGGATCAGGAAAGAACAGAGGACAAGCTACCGATGACGGACGGATAGATCTTCAAGGCTATGAAGACATGCTTAGCTGGTTATGCGATGGATGAATGTTTATTATGTGTATGGATAATTATCACATGTATATATACTTTATTATAATATTATATGATTGGTTGTACTTATCTGTGAAGGACCAGGTACTTGCTTAGGTAAATAATTATGCTATGAACTACTATTGGTTGTAAGCCTTTAGCTCTATCGGTTGTCTTATATATATATACTTTGATTCACACATGGCTCATATTTCGTAAATAAGCACTCAGTAACAAAGTTTTAAATTGGTCCATATTTTCTATAACCAAGTATTTTCAAAAAAAAAAAAAGTAATAAGGGACTATAAGTATTCCCACTAAGTGAATAACAACCTAGTGAGCTTTGCGTACTACTCGAGGGTATGCAGTTAGCTAGGGTGTTACACAGTTTATATGGCAACCATATCGTCATCCCAGATTGCTGCAATCATACCTGAGGAAGTGAAGAATAAATGGGGTACGTGGTCAGTGGTATGCCCATTAATATGTTTTGAGATTGTTGAGTGGCATGCAGCTGATCACGTGCTCCGACAATTTGGGTTCGTTCAGAAGGTCCCTTCTGGACCTAGTTGCAATATCCTGGGTCATTCGCATAATGCTGATTTGAGGGGAAATCCACAGTCGTTGCTGACTATTAACTGGGTGCAAAGACATCATTCTTGGATCCTGATGTGGGCCAACCGCAAGGCATTGGAACATGAAAGGCTTGTTAATTACCGACCAACCATGCATTACTGGCAGTGGTATCTGGTTCACGGTCAAAGATTTCTAAAACAAATCTACGACCATCAACAGATACCTGATGTGTGGCAAGAATATTATCCTTCGCCACCGCACGGTATGTACATGCCGCATCCGTAGGATGGTTTCTTTGCTCCGAACGAACAAATGGCTCAACAATTACTGGAGATCGATGACGAATTTGACCCATTTAACCTTGGCCCCTCATCAACACAAATCCCCAAGATCCAGATGATGAGGTTACAGTGACTCCATACCCACTTGATCTCACTGTTGAAGTCACTCCACCTCCGTACAGACCTACCGTTCAATCCCCTCTTCTTGGTGAAATGTACAGTGAGCAACACTCGTTGAGTTGAAGATCCTTCCACGTAGGGTCTTCTTCAAGATGTAGTGAGCCACGCGTACGCTCACCAAGAAGATCGGTTGATATTGATCACGTGGAAGTACGCAGAGGTGTTTCTGAGCCACCAGGTTCTGTTACTAGGGTTAGGGCAAGTTTTGATTTGAATGAGCTGCATGAGGATGCATCAAACGATGACCACGACAACTCCCAGCTCGATGCAGATATGGCCCAAGGGGAAACCTATTTGCCAGGGGAATTTGCGGAGTGCAGAGACGCATGATACGGTGGATGGGACATCGGGGCAACCAAGATGGAGCAAGTACCAGCAACACAGGTGCGCAGGGGTATGATCTTTGTGACCGTCAGAATATTAGGGCACCCAACAGATATACCCCTACAGAGGCACCTAGGCACCCAGATTTTCCATGAACAAATATGTTTGTATATGTTTGTAGATGAATCTTCACTTCCCTTTTATAGGCCGAATTTAAATATATTTTTACTCTACTGTGAAATCTCCACGCGGTATGGCAATTTCAGGCTCTGAAATCTCCACGAGGTATGGCAATTTCAAACCCTGAAATCTCCACAAGGTGTAGAGATTTCAGAGCCTGTTAAAATAAAAAAAAATTGATAAAGTCTGAAATCTCCACGGTACGTGGTGATTTCAGAAAAAAAAGTAAAAAAAAAAAGAGGATCTCTGAAATCTCCACAGTTCGTGGAGATTTCAGATAAAAAAACCATACAACCATAATATTTTCTTCTACACCATATTATGAGAATTTAACACCTTTGGCCCCATAAACAAGTAAAAAATCCAGTTTTTTTAACTTCCTAGAGCCATCTTTCAATGGTGGTCACGTTGGTACACAAAATTTTCGTTTTATGTGCCATGGCGTTTCTCCAAAATCAAATTTTAACTAATTATCTTTAACGAAGTTCAAAAGTGTTATGAAAATATTATTAATGGTGTTCTATAATTAACTTAAGTTAATTAAAATTTGATATGATTTTGTATATCACATCTTTACTCTATGAATAAATTTTTGGGGATCATTGTATGATATGCTATTGAGATTATCAATAACATTTTCCCCAAATTTATTCTCTCTCTTCTTTCTCCATTACTCTTCTCTTATTATTTTATCAACATGAATTTGCTCATGAGGTGAAAATTAAACAAGTTCAAAGAATCAATTTTTCTTTGAAAGTTCTTATGAGGTAGTTTTTCTTTAACATGTTCATTATCAATGAATCACAGATATATCACAACTTCATGTATACACATGATTTATTTTCTTTATGGTATAACTTTGTTTATTGACTTTGTTTATATTTTATTTATGTTTTCAATTTTTTATTTGATTTTATCCATACAAATTCTTTCTATATTATTTTATTTATTTGTTCCTTCATTGTCATTGATTAATTGGCCCTGAGATTTTGATGAGGGTTAGACATTTTTCGAAGATTACTGAAGTTGGGAATGTTGTTAGGGTTCAAGAGTATAATTTGGAATGCTGTCTAGATGTTATGTATATTGAAAAAAAAATGTTTTTGGTAATATAATGAATGTTGTCATGGAGCCCAAAGCGTGCTACACCTTAAACAAGTGGCAAGTTCAAAGTGTGTTTCATTTGTTACGAGATCTGAAAATGCATGAAGGTTATGCATCTAACTTGGCTCGACGTGTCAATATTGCACAAGGGAAGTTGGTTGGTATGAAGAGTCACAACTGTTATGCGTTTATGCAGTGTCTACTCCCTATTGCATTCAGAGACCCACCAAAAAGCGTGTTGAAATTGCTAAGCGAGTTGAGCCAGTTTTTTAGAAACTTATGCTCATCAACTGCTGACGTTGAAGAACTCCTAGTCTTAGAACAAAACATTCCCATTATCCTTTGTTCACTCGAGAGGGTGTTTCCTCCGACATTTTTGTTGTAATGGAGCATTTTCTTGTATACTTAGCTTACGAAGGCCAAATGTGTGGTCCGGTTCAATATTGGTGGATATATCCATTTGAAAGGTGCATGGGAGTGTTCAAAAGAACAGTAAAAAACATGGCTCAAGTTGAGGGGTTGATATGCGAGGCATTCTCAACCAAGGAAACTTCTTACTTTTGTTTGTACTACTTTGGTGCTAATGTCAATTGCAATAGAACTATAGTAGGATGAAATGATGATGGTGGTGCAATGTCTAATCAGTCGACATTTTCAATGTTCAATCAATTTGGATGCGCAACTGACAGAGCAAAGAAATATTGGATGAATGCACAAGAAAGGGTGGTAGTTCGCTTGGTTGTTCTACTCAATTGTGAAGAAATGCTTCCTTATTAATTGTAAGTTCAATCGATCCTTGCAACCTTCTTTAATTTATTAATACATAGTTTCTAAAAATATTGATTACGTTGATGCATATTTACAGGATGTTTCAACAAAAATTTGGTGATCAATGCTCTGATCAAATGTTTCCTTCATGGTTTGCAAATTATGTATGTGTTTAACTTTATACTATATATTTCAATCAAACGATTTACTTTATCGTACTCGTATACATATAACTTAGTTTTAAAATCTATATAAGTGCAAAATCACTCTAGCAGCGATCATAACTTGATGAGTTTGACATGAAGACCTATGAACAAAGCAATTACTTGACCCATTTATTTTGTTAACCGATACAAGTTCCACACATTTAAATGGGCAACTGGACAAAGAATAAATAATAGTGGAGTGTAAATTGGGAGAGACAACGAAGAAAAATAAAATAAAAAAGTTAGTAATGTGGATTGCGAATTCAAGAGAGGAATCACGAAAAGATTATCCTGGAATGAGAGGGTGAGTCGTCGGTAACAGAGAGTAAGGGCTCAGGGCAATGCAAGAGAGGGTGTTGAGAGGAAGAAGTCATGTGAATTATTAAAATAAGCAAAAAATACTACATGTACACCTAATTGTATACACTCATTCATACACCATAATAATGCACAAACTTTATTCTCATGAGTGCACAAACATTATAAACTTATAGATGATATTATTAATTATACTTAATTAAGTGCACAAACATTGCAGTCATTAACACACAAACTTTATGTATATAAATATAAGGTGTATGTATGATGTATATCTTTTTGTGTAAGTGTAGCTGACTCTAAAATAAGTCATGTGAATCATTTTCTGGTCCCGGGTTTAAGAGATTGTTAATATTTGAGTTACAAGAGACAAATTTGATCCCCTACTGCTATGTCAGGTCAAATTAATCAACACCCAGCTAGGACCACTTTTTTTGGATAGATTGATAATGCTCAAATAATTCTCCAAGGATGAGTTTGAAGGGTACATCAATCCTAGTAAGGACCACTTTCTTTTGGTACATCATCTTTTGGAACAAGATCTTTGTTTTATAGCAAATAATTGAATTTCATGGCAATAAAATGTCCTCCTAATGCCAATCCTTTGTCTCTTCTAAAACTACTTTCTTGGCCATATACGGGAATTATAAACACCTAATAATACATCAATGAAAGTCAGAGAAATTAATTTACTCCATGGGTGGGAAACTAGACTGATGATTTTGTGGTTGGAAAGTCTATTTCACTATATTTGAAGATTTAAACGGGATGCAGACAATTTGTTTTCAATTGTTGAACGTACAATTTGTTTTCAATTGTTGAACGTCAAAACAATCGATCAATAGGCCAGAAAAAGATAATATTAAGAATACAGGAATTCTTTTCAAGCTCATTTAAATTCATAATAATAAGGATTATTTTAGTTAAGGGTAAAATTACGAGCTTTATCTATGTTACGATATTTCGTGCTGCTGACAATTGGTTGTCAAGAAGGTGGCATATAATATGAGCGGATGACATTGATTAAAGAATTGTGCTTGCAAGGTACTAATATTCCAATGAATTATTACAAGACTAAAAAACTAGTTTTTAACTTGGTTTTCAATTCATCAAGACCAATTGTTGTTTGAATGAGTGTATGTTATATTACATAAATGATGTTTCTTTAACTGAGTGCAAATTTTGTGAAACGCCTAGGTTTAAGTTGAATAGAGTAGGTGTTGGAAGTTATGAGGATATTCCTCTTAAAAGGAATGTACTAGTTACCCCTAATCCCTAGACTTAAGAGATTGTTTGCATCCATAAATTTAGTTCTCTATATGAGGTGGACCTTTGAGAGTAGCAGGATTGGCAGTGTAATGACCCATCCTTTTCACGGTGAAGCTTGGAAATATTTTGACAAAACACATTTTGATTAAAATTAAAATGTATCTAAATGTCACATGATCACTTAAAAAACAATACAATTTTTATATTTTAATATTTTACATTTTGTGTAATATTCAATGGTTAAGATTTCTTCCTCTCACTTTCATATATAATCGCTACTTTAATTAGAGTCGTTCTATATTATATATAGGGTTAAATAAGTTTAGTCCCTGCAATATCAAAAATTTTGTGTCTGAAACGTCAAAAAATTTTTTTGTTTGGATTGAGTCTCTGTAAAAAAATTTTTATTCATTTTTAATCCCTACTGTCAGTTTGGATTAGACGGCACTGACATAGCCGTTAACTTCGCCACGTGGCGTGCCACCTGGCATTCTCTTCTCTTTCAATTCCTCAAACAAACTCTATTTCACTCGGATTTTTGGTTCCGCTGATTTTGGATTCCGTCATTCCACTCCCCACTTTCATGTTCTTCTTCGGATCCCAATTCTCCCCTGATCGTAAGTACCACTAATTTCGTTTTATTATTTTATTATTGATTATTGGTTATTTTCAAGATCATTAGATTTTCCTTGCTACTTTCTCTGCTACGATTGGAATTTAATTTTTGCTGTTGTTGTGATGACGATTGTGATGGTTTTGTTGTTTGTGCAAAGCGTGTGTTTACAGATCGTGAAAATTGGCACCCCAAAGATGGTCGCAATGCCACATGGGTGGCCAGGTGCAGCAGAGCAATGCTTCCACCACTGCTCTGTACGACCATGCTGCCGGCGGGTGCCAGCACAATGCTGCAGGTCCAGCCACCGATGATGGGGACGTCGTCATGGCAAGGTGGGGGAAGGGAAGAGAAGAGGGGAAGTGCAGAGAAGGAGTGGTGGTGACGGCTTCAGCGGNGTTTTTTTAAAAAAATATATTGAAATTGAAATCAGGTTCTAGGTTGGATTATGGGTGGGTTGGGTTTCAGTTGAAAATTTGGGTTATACTATGTGACGAAGTTAACGGTCACGTCAGCGCCGTCCAACTTAAACTGACGTTAGGGACTAAAAATGAACAAATTTTTTTTACAGGGACTCAATCCAAACAAAAAATTTGTGAGGAACCAAACACAATTTTTGATAATATTATAAGGACTAAAAACTTATTTAACTCTTTTATATATATATATATATATATATATATATATGATGACTTTGATGAGATGAGTGGTAATATGTGATCGAAATGATTGATTCTTGACTATTAATATATATATATATATATATATATCATTTTCTGGTCCCGGGTTTATGAGATTGTTAATATTTGAGTTACAAGAGACAAATTTGATCCCCTACTGCTATGACAGGTCAAATTAATCAACACCTAGCTAGGACCACTTTTTTTTGGATAGATTGATAATGCTCAAATAATTCTCCAAGGATGAGCTTTCTTTTGGTACATCATCTCTTGGAACAAGATCATTGTTTTATAGCAAATAATTGAAAAGGGCCGCTCTCTTTTGGCACATCATCTTTTGGAACAAGATCATTGTTTTATATAGCAAAATAATTGAATTTCATGACAATAAAATGACCTAGTTACATCAACGAATCAATTGAGCGTAGCGCATACAAAAGTCTTTGGTAAGGGGAGCCAAGAGCTCAAAAGGATCATGGGATCCCAAACGCCGTCTCAGCTGCCAGTCATAGATTTCACCAACGAGAATCTGAAGCCCGGCAGTGACGCGTGGGTTTCAGCACGTGAAGTTGTGCGCGGCGCACTTGAGGAACACGGCGGCTTCCTTGCACTCTTTGATAAGGTCGATTCAGAGGCTTACAGCTCTGCTTACTCTGCTATGGAGAAACTATTTGACCTCCCAATAGCGACTAAAAAGAGGAACACCACCGAAAAGCCTATATTTAGCTACTCTGGCCAACGATCGGGGATTCCCTTGTATGAATCTGCGGGAATCGTGAACCCGCTGAGTAGAGAGGATTGTCAAAAGTACACACACGTCATGTGGCCCGAAGGAAACGATCCTTTCTGGTAATTACAAGCATATAATTGTTTCCCATATCCGGACTTTACATGCAAAAACATAAGCCTGCGAAAATTGAAAAAAAAAATTGGACCGGCCCGTTTAGGCCCGGCCTATTTAGTCCGCGGATCGGCCCCTGAGCCCGTGAAATTTTTTTAAATATTTTTTTGAATTTTTTTTATTTTTTTTGAATTTTTTTATTTGAAAAAAAATAAACGGGTTAGCGGCTGACCCGTTTAGGCCTGCGGACTGACCATAAACGAGCCGGTCCCTAAAAATATGCATATTGTTTACCCGGCCCGTGTCGGCCTGCGGACCTAAACAGGCGGACCATAAATGGGTGGGCCGGTCCGTTTTAACAGCCCTATCCTTAACACTAATTAGTTTAAGAGCCCTACGTACACCAAAAAATATACATCATACATACACCCTATACTTATAAACATAAAGTTTGTGTTTTAATGCTTGTAATGTTTGTGCACTTAATTAAGTATAATTGAGAATATCATATATAAGTTTGTAATGTTGGTGCACTTATGAGAATAAAGTTTGTGCATTATTAATAATGTATTTATGGGTGTATAAAATTAAGTGTACATGTAGCATTTTTGTTAGTTTAATTGGGTGAACTATCCTTAACTAGAGTTTAGTGAAATTTCAGTGACTTTTTTTTTTCAATACATTGACTTTTCTTAATAATAACAGAGTTAGACGCTACGTGTTAAAATGTTTTTTTTTTTTTCATCATACCTCATCTAACCCTTTCTTGCGTGCAAGAGAGGACCAACGGAGCTGTGAAGTTGTGTAAGAAAGAGGGAGAGGGGTTGAATGTCATCTAATCATGTTACTATTTAGGGTTGTGAGTTTAATTTACACAAATAGAAAGAGGCAAATGTAATTTAATTTACCCTTCAATTTTTCATTCTTAATTTGTTTACATTGACTCAACATATACTTGTGTTGTGACTTTGGCTTTCTGGGTAGTGAAAGTGTCAATTCGTACGCAAAGCAATTGCTAGAGCTGGACCATATTGTGAAGAGACTGTTGTTTGAGAGCTACAGACTGGATAACAAGATATTGGAGTCTTTCCTGGAATCAACCGACTATGTTCTCCGAGGTTACAAGTACAGAACACCCCAAATGGGTGAGAGCAACCTAGGAGTGGGTCCTCATTCCGACACAGCCTTCCTAACCATATTGAATCAGAAGGTAGAAGGTTTGGGAGTCAAACAGAAAGATGGGAAGTGGTTTGAGGTGGGTGCTTCACCCTCTTTATATATGGTTATGGGCGGTGATGCTATGATGGTGAGTCATTATCTTTGTTCAATCTTATTGAATACTCATGTTAGAATGGAATTTCATTGGAGCTAATACTTATTTAGGTTCCTGAAATATTTCAAAGTCTAAATTACTTTAATTCTTAAAATTTAAAAGTTGACATTTTAATTTTTAAAATTATAAGTTTTATATTAAATTAATCATTCGATTTATTATCATTATTATGTTAGCATGTTTTTATTAATTTGTCACATTAAATTAGTCTTTGATAACAGCTGAGCCAGTCTCTAGAGGCTAAAAAGTATTGTCATGAAAACTAAGTCAGAGAACTAATGTGAAAATACGTGAGTTTTGTGGTGACCCGTGAGATATTTATCCCTTCCTATTAATATTGTCCTATTTTAACATTTTTAAAAATTAAATTTATCGAACATTGTCATGATTTCATATTTTATGTAATTTTGACAAAATTTATACTAGTCAAATCATAAAAAAAACAACTTAAAAAAAATTAAGAAATTTAACAGTTATTTGAGTTTATAATACATTTTTACACGAATATTTTATTAAAAAAATTTTTACTCGACACCATAGAAATTGCTATGAAAATAAGATTCGTTTTATTTTCGACCATTTCGTACTAAACAAGGGTAAATATATATTTTTCAACTTTTAAATTTCGTGCCCCTCTTCTTCATCCAAATAAGTTATGCTCTCTTCTCATGCATCCATCTCATGTTTAGTTTATCATAACTTAAAAACTTCATGGCCCAGGTCTGGAGTAATGACAGGATACCCGCGTGTGAACACAGAGTCTTCATAAACTCAAAGATAGACAGATATTCCATGGGGCTACTTTCATATGTTGGTAAAATAATGGAACCACAGGAAGAACTAGTTGATGAGCAACACCCTCTACGGTATAAACCATTTGACCATTATGGATACCTCCGTTTCTTTCTCACTGAAGAGGCCCTTAAATCTACCTCTCGGATTAAGGCATATTGTGGTATCTGAGACACGTGTTGCGATGAGATGTCATCTATTTTCGTCATATGTCTCAATAATAATATATATATATATATATATATATATATATATATGTCATGCATGTTGGAAGTTTGAGTTGGTTATATGTATTTGTCGTTAATGGTGTCATGTTTTTGTTATCGAATCCTGTTACACGTACACAAAAAAATATACACCATACATACACCCTATACTTATATACATAAAGTTTGCGTTTTAATACTTATAATGTTTGTGCACTTAATTAAATATAATTGAGAATATCATCTATTATCATCTATAAGTTTGTAATGTTTGTACTATGAGAATAAAGTTTGTGTATTATTAATGGTGTATATATGAGTGTATAAAATTAGGTGCAATGTAACATTTTTGTTTGTTATCTCCTGTGTGGATGTGGCATCAGTCTTATTTACCATATGAAAGATCGCTTTTACAATGTGTCCCCTTACTTTTGACACATTCCCTACAATGACCTGTTGCAACAACTTTCTTCTTTTTTTAATTTTTATTCAATAACAATAGAAAGACTACTACATCCCTCTTCTCACGTCAAATTATCTTTTGATTGCCACTAGCTTGTATCATTAATTTGTCGTCAACTTATAGCCACCGCACTACCACACTAACCCTCCTCACCACATCGCACCACCACCATCGTGAGTGCGAGAGAGTTTCTAGTGAAATATAATGACTCTAGTTTTGTATATGGAATCAAATAATGAATATTACAAGGCTGCAACTATTTATACTAGGGCAGATACATTATGAATATGTCCGGGTTCAATGAACCTGACTTGGACTAACTTAGATCCTTCTAAACCCCCTTGCTAACTGACTTTCCAGTGTGGCGCTCCTAACAGACTTGTCAGCATGGCTTATTCTTCAACATGCCCCTGAGTTTGAGCCTGGGTTTGCAGCATGCTTTTGCTTGCTGAAGCTCTCAACTTGTTCTTGCATGCTGCAACTCTTGATGGCTAAAGATGCACTTGAGACTTGGTGACTTTTTCTTCACTAAGCATGCCCCCTTGAGATGAGGCTGAGGCCTAAGAGGATGCAACACCCAGAGGTGGAATAACGATCATCAAGATCTACGTACCACCTGTTGATTCAATTTGCATAAATAAATTTAATGATGACAAACATTGTGTAAATATTTTTAATGAGTGTGTTAGTGTTTCAGGCTTAATTAATTTTTGGTCAAACAACTTGATTAATGGCCCTGGTTATTGAAACAATAGAAAGAAATTTTTTTTCTCCACCTACGCCCCAAGAAATTGGAATAAGAAGCAGCTGCAGCCCAAAGAGGCTTGGCCCATCATTATTTGGAAGTATTGGTTCGAAACTGAAGCAGCCCAAGTAACAAGGCTGGAAAAGAAAGGCAAAGGGAAATTATTATTTAATACAAGAAAAGAAAAAGCTGGTGCTGCAGGCATAGGAAACCGTGGGAAGGCAAAAGAAAGATAAAGAA
Organism: Nissolia schottii; assembly: GCA_003254905.1. Taxonomy (NCBI): domain Eukaryota; kingdom Viridiplantae; phylum Streptophyta; class Magnoliopsida; order Fabales; family Fabaceae; genus Nissolia; species Nissolia schottii. The sequence continues at coordinate 31,877 of QANU01045485.1, read as the reverse complement.
AGGGCATGACATGACCAGATAGAAAGCATGGGGAAGAGAAGTTTTATTAGTGGTGGCAAGAAACAGATTTTTATAATAAAAAGGAAAGAAATGGACGTGACATTAGGGGTGCAGGAAGCAAGCCAAATGTGCGGCTAGGGAGCATGGGAAAAGCAAAGAGAAAGAGCAAAGTTTATTAAATATATATTTATATATGCTATGATTGAAAAGAAAGAAACACGAAGCATCAGCAAATAGGCGTCAGACTTGGGAGAAAGAAATAAAAGCAACATGTAGCAGAGAGGCAGCATACGCACAAGCTGACGATTTTGGTAAATAAAATAAAAAGAAACGTGTTGAGAAGAAAATATATTGTCTTTTACAAAGCTACTGAGGTGCCTATTGGAAGCTTATTTCTGCTTTCTTTGCACTTTCTAGTTATTATTTTCCATCTACTGTGTTTGCTTTCAAATCCTTGAGGGATTCAATTACAGTACAATGAGAAGGTTGTCGTCCTCTGGGATTGATGCTTTAAAACAACAGTCTTTGAGTTGTGTTAATTTAAGCAATAATGGATGGTGATTTTGTTTAGGGTTTTAACAAAGAAGTAAACTACAAGTACAAAGTGTAAATTATAAATTAACTTGAGTCTGGCTAGTAAAGAAAGGTGTTGGGATTTAATTTGTAATACTTACTTTAATGTAATCAATAACTTAGCAAATATGATCTATGAGTTCTTGATTTTATCGTCACCAGTTCTTAATTTAATCATATTTTTCAAGCATGTTAAGATCACTTGACTTCCTTTAATTATTTTGTCAATTTCTTACACAAACTAATAAAGCAATTCAACATTAATTCGGATGTTTAACGCGACTAATCCTTTATTCCAATTACGGCAACTAAGAATTAGATGAATTGACCTAGTTCAGACTTTAATAATTGTAACTTCCGTTCACAAACATTTAAGCATATCATAAGCTTAGAATAGCAAGATCAAAACCTTAACTAGGATATAACTCAATAGTATAGCTTTCACTCATACAATTAAGTTTCAAATCAAGATTTAACAAACTAAACCACAGCTAGCATTAAGTACAAGACCAATTCATTAAAACCATAAAACATCATAGATTCATATAGCAAAAGTCAAGAGGGATACATCAAAGAAATACAACGCATCAAATCCCAACAAAAGAAAGTTAACTATCCATGGACATGGATAGGTTACAAGCTTACAAGGACTTTAGAGAGAACAGTAGGTTGAAGAAGGATGGTGGTTTGTTTCCATACTTCCACCACGATTAACAACCTTTGGAAATTTCTCCGGCACTTCCCCTAAGGGATTCTCTAAACTCCTAATCCTTTCTTCCTAACCCTAACCCTAACCCGAGTATGGAGTGTGTAATGTAGCAGGGATGAATGGAAAATTGTGTTTTGAGCTGCAGGGGTGTCTTCCTATTTATAGGCAAAACTTCAGCCGCCAGACACGTTGGGCGTGCGCTAGGCGCGGTTAGTGAACGCGTCAGGCGTGGTTGGTGAGATTGCTGGCAGCTGCGTTCCAGAAGGTTAGGCGAGGACGTCTGGCGTGTAAGCCTAGTGTGCGCCCTTGAGATTTATTCTGTAGCTTTCTTGATCTCTATCTTTGATCCTTATACTTTTCCCGCATCGCCATCCTTTTTATGCGTCTTACCTATATGGGATTTTGCAAGAACTGCGTCGATTTATACATATATGTATCCATTCCTCAAAACTTAATAAAACCATACAAAGTTAGGGATATTGGCTTATAATTTCATCTAAAACAATTCATATAAGTGTCATCTAAGCTTATAGGAATACCAAAATATGATACTTATCAGCGCCAGACCAAAAAGCAAAGAAAGAAATAAAATAATATGAAAGAGCAAGGCATGAAGCCTATGAAAAGAAAACTTATTGGAGAAAAAGGTGTCAGGAAGCTTTCATGAAGAAAGGACAATACTAAGGCTTCAGAATTTTTCAAAAAGGAGAGGGAAATAATTTTGAAATAAAAAGTACTTTGCTGGAGCATTTGGTAATGTGTAGAAATATACATATAAATATTTCTGTTGCTATACTCAGAGAAGGAAGATTGAAAACCGAAAAGGACATGCAGTTGTCAACATTAAAAAGGGAATTTTACACAAAGGATAAAATGATTTCTCTTGGTACAAAAGGACATGTACGAGCCAATGAGAAGAAGACAGCTCAGCTCACCTGCAAACGTTCTGAAATTCAAAATTCGAATGGTTTGAATTTTCAAAGCATAAAAAGGGGAATGATGTGACCCATCAAGGCAGAAAAAAGAAAAGAGCCAAAAAGCCTGCTATTATACTTACAACTTAAAGCCATTATTTTATTCTTTTTTCTCCTCTCAAGGTTCAATCTGAAATTCTTTATATAATCTCTTTATTCAAAATTTGTTTCTTTGTGAGAAAAGCTCTATTGCTTGAGAGACTTTGAGGGTGAAAAAGGCTGAGTATAGAGAGCATTTCTTGAAGAGCCACTTGTGTTTTATTTGTTCTTGAGAGTGTGTTTTCTCATCTGGATCGTTTGAGATTTTTGTTTTTGAAATTGGTGTTTGTATTGGAAAGTTTTTGAAAGAAAACTGATTTGAGTGTCTGAAGAGCTGGACGTAGATTCCTAACTCTTAGGAATCGAACTAGTATAAATTTTGGGTGTGATTGTCTCTTCCCTTCACTGTTTACATTTTCCTTCCTTCAAAAGAAATTTTGTTTTTCGTTTAAGAAAAAGAACATTTTCAAAAAACTTGTCTACCAGACTATAAGAAGATATCTCCCAAAAATTTAGGAGATAACTTTTCAAAAAAAAAGTTTGATTTTTAAAAAGGTATCTGCTTAGATTCAACTCCCATTCTCTAAGCCACACAAAACCATCACCACCCAATCAAAATCACAAAAGCCTCGAAGAGGTAGTTGAGTGGCCAGGGAGAACTCAAGGCCATGAGACGAGGTGATCCCCAAGTATTTGAGGAATGCGCTTGACCAATTGCCAATGATTTTTCATGAATTGGCAACACTTGTTAGCTCCAAATGAGATCTTAGGACGCGTCACAGTTGCATATTGAAGCGTCCCGACCACAAACCAATAGAGATGAGGATTTGAGAAGATAGGAGTGCCGATAGGTGGAGTTTGTACCCTATTTTATTATTCTATAATCTAACATTGCATCATAAAAATGTGTGGCTTTAATGCTTAATTAATGTGTTTTGCACATTTATCTTCTTTTTGTGAGAGATTGAGAAAAATGCAATTTAAGGCACCAATTTTTATCTTAGAAATCAATTTGTAGATTTTTTTTGTTCCCTTTTATTTTTCTATCGCAGAAAAATAAATTGCCAAGAGGATTAATGAAAATTTGAAGGAGGGTGGATAAGATGCAAATTTTGAAGAAGAGATTTGAAGAGAAGATTTGGACCATAAAATACAAATTTAAATTCAAGTTCAAAAAGATTTGGTCAAAGATTTACTGAGGAATTTTTAACGTTGACTTTGTCACGGATTTTGCGCTAGGCTGGAGGTTGAATCACAATTTGACTTCAACTACAAAGTTGTAGATCTATAATCTTAACTTTATTTGAAAACTTAATCACCTCAATCCGTTGTGTGTTTCTTGCGGGGAGAAATTCCCTAGACTTGTCAATCAATTCTTTGCGGGGAGAAATTCCAACTGAGCTCGCAAGCTTATCTTTCCTTTCGATCATGAACCTCTCTTATAACCATTTGGCGGGAAAAATTCCCATTGGTACTCAAATTCAATCATTTGGAGCAGATTCATTTACAGGCAATGAAGGGTTATGTGGTCCCCCCACTAACTCAAACTTGTAGTGGAGATGGAAGGCAAGGGTTGCCTCCATCAACATCTGATCCATCTCAGTCTCAAAGTTCAATTGATTGGAGTTTCTTAAGTGCGGAGTTGGGGTTTACTTTTGGCTTTGGAATCTTCATAATGCCACTTATTTTCTGGAAGAGATGGAGGCTGTGGTATTCTAAGAAAGTGGATGATGTGCTCTACAAGATTGTCCCTCAGCTTGATTTTGTTTATGAACACAGTGGAGGGAAGACGTACAGAACACTAAGGTGGAAGCCGTACTGATTGCAGTTGCACTTGGAGATGTTTTCTATTCTTTGGATTTTGCATTTCTTTGTCTTCCTTTGCCTATGATGATTGATGAGTATTAAAATAAGGACTTTGTTAAGGTTCAGTTTTAGTCACTGTGGTGTATGTATTGGCAAGGTTGTAACAAGAGTTTAAAAGAACATTGAATTTCATGCACTAGTTCTTTTAAAAGCTGAAGTTATTAGGTTATGTTTTTGGTGTACATCTTGAAAAAACTAACTTTGAATATGCACTATCTTTTAGCCATTGATCAAAACAAGAAAATGAATCTAGTGGCTAATATTACTTGAAGAATAATTATGATAGTTCAATTATTATTTGGAGTATGGATAGTCTTTAAATATCTAATAATATTAATTTATATTTTGATATTTATAAAAAAACACTTTTACAATTTTGCCCTTTTTAATATTTCTCTCTCACATCGTGAATCACCCTCTCCCAACTTCCTAAAACCCACCCTCTCTTCCTCCGTTGATAGTGGAGGCTGTCCACCGCCAATCAGAGCCGATTTCGTCATGATTAAGCTCAGATCTATGGCACCGACACTCTCTATCTGTGACCAGCGCCGCCGTCACGCCGGCGGTGGCGCTATTTCCTTCCCCCTTTCCCTTCCTCTCTCACTCCCTTGACTCCACCCTCTCTATTTCTTTCCTTCTCTTCCAGATCTACTTTCTCTCTCTCGATTTCCCTTTCCATTTCTGTCTCTCTCAATTTCTTTTCTCTCTCTCACACTTGGTCCACTCTCCCTGTCTCTGTCTGTGTCTCCCTTTTTTCTTTTCTTTTTGTTGGTGTTTATTGCTCCCCTGCCTTCTAGGTATAGGTCTTGCTTGAAATATTGAAAAAAGAAATATATTTTGTGGGATTGCCTCTGGGATTGGCATGATTTACTATGGGTTAGTGGGTCATGGTAACATGGCAGTGTGGAGAATGGGGTCATGGTGAAGAAGGAAAATTTAAGTTACAAGTGAGGTTAAATTGGTCTTCTTACCATTATAAACTATGAAAATGAAAAATAAAAAACCTGATGTAACAAGTTTTTTAGGTTGTACACCTACAGCTAGCCGTATGCAAAGGGTGCACACTAAAACTACACTAGTTATTGGTGCATACTATATAAGTTACCAAGTAATTATAAAAAGTTGACTATTTTTTTATGAGTCATATTGTCAATTTTATTCCATAAAAAAGTAACAAACATAAGGATCACTATTACAATTTCAAACCGTCAAAACAAAAGTACCTAACAAGGTTGGAAAGATTTCGCTAAAAACTATGAGAAAAACCAATGAAAAAAACCTTTACTAAAAAATACCTAGAAAAGGTCTCACTAAAAATCCTAAGAAAGGTTTCACTAGAAAAAATGAATTGAAGGTCATTGTAATAAGAGTTTAAAAGAACATTGAATTTCATGCACTAGTTCTTTTAAAAGTTGAAGTTATTATAGAAAGTTGACCTTTTTTTATGAGCCATATTGTCAATTTTATTCCACAAAAAATTAATACACACAAAGATCACTATTACAATGACTTTCAAGCCACCAAAATAAAAGTCCCCAACAAGGTTGGAAAGGTTTCACTAAAAACTATGAGAAAAACCAATAGAAAAAAACCTAAGAAAGGTCTCACTAAAAACCCTAAGAAAGGTCTCACTAGAAAAAAAAGACATTTTATTAGATATGTAATATGTTGCTTCAGCAAGATTCTTTTTTTATTATCATCATATATGGAAATTCAACTTTCCAAGTTTAATTTTTTATTTGAACACAAAATTTCTAATCTATTTATTTATTTATTAATATATAAAAGGTAGATAATTTCACTTTATGAACTAGATGTTGGAATAATTATAATAATAATTATTTTATGGACATGCATAAATTAGTGTTTAGTCCAGATTAAATTGTTCACCAAAATAATGTGTACATATGTTTGGACTAGCTGATGATAGGTGGGCTAGGTCAGTTTTTATTCTCCCTATTAAGAATAAAAATTAAATAGGCTCTCGGCTGCCTAGTGAGCACTGACACAGAGACTAGGAGACAAAGAAACTCTTCCTCTCCTTCTGTTTTTGCTCCATTTCTCTTCTCTGCAGGCACCAAAGAAAATGGCCCCGCTCTTCCAATTCCAGGTAAAAATTCCTCTTCTCTATCAATATGAAATTGTTAATATTTCACATGCTGTGATTAGAACAAACA
>QANU01045485.1:0-22812 GCA_003254905.1 Nissolia schottii | reverse complement strand
TTAAAATTAAAATTAAAATTATTTAATTATATAGATAGTTAATCATAACATATAATTATTCGTATTCATATAATTAATATATGTATAACTTTACTATTTTACTAATGTCAATTAAATACCTAAAAATCATTTATCAATAAGTATGTTTTGATAAAAATATATTCTTCATACTGTAATTTTTTTCAACACATAATTATTTATATTCTTGGTATATTAATAAGTATAATTTAATTATTAAATTATTAATAACAAAATTTAAATAAAATTCATATTTTTTTCTTACTAGATATAATCACTTATATTTACAACATACAAACTTTTACCCAATACAATAAATCTTGAGTAAAATATACTCAACTTTAAGAGTGGATCCTCTCAATTTATTTTGTTGTCAATTGTTGTTAATGGTGTTTGCTTATTTAGCTTAATATACTAAGTTTAACTTTTTGTGTCACTAATTATAACACAGTTTAGGTATAAATAAATATAATAGAATGTGGCATTTAACATGTCACGTCACTCCGTTAAGTGTTACATCATCCACCTAACGCATGGACTGAAGAGTCCAACTTTAGAAATTGAGAGGGACAAAATTGGCTTGACCCTAAGTTGGGAGGTGTTTCGTTTATTCTAGTAGCTTGTGTCTAAGAACTGAAGTTACAGTTTAATAATTATATTTTGAATGAGTCTTAATAAGTCTTTCTACTTGAGCATTACGAATATAATCAGCAACTATCTTGGAATGCACGTGAATGATTTCTAAGAGGTCTTGACACACATATAAAATGAAAAAATTGCTTCATCCTACATTTTCTTATTGTTGCTGCACTTAGAATTGCTTATCTACCTGTAAGTGGGAGCATGGTTAAAATCCCTTGCAACTCATTAAAAGAGCAACAAAATCATGATACTGAATTCACTGTGATCCCTACGTGGCTTCAAATTAGTTTCTTAATTATTATTTTTATGCTTGAACAAGTATATCGTGAATTTTGGTTTTAACTCCTAATAAAACTTGTTTTTTTTTTAATTTTGGTCCATAAAATTTTTTATTGATTTTGGTCTCAAACGTAAATTATCTATGTTACCGACAAAATTTTAACTTACTTTATTTTATGTAATGCTCATTAATTTTATTCGACATATTACTTATCTAAATACTCATTTTAACCCCAATAACTCATACCCAACATGACTCATTTACCCATTTCTTTAATTTCAATCAACCTCACCACCTTTGCCTCTACCCTTATTGCATCCACCCTCACCCAACCAGCCAAATCAAGTTTGGGTCATGATTGGAGTTAAATATGGATATTTAGATGAATAACTTGCTACTTAAGATTAATAAGCATCATGTAAAATGAATTGAGTTAAACTTCAATTTATTATGTCATCATTTAAATAATATAACTAATATCAGAAGCCAAACAAAAAAAAATTATTATCTGAAATCAAAATCAATTTTTTTATATATTAAGAATCCAAATTCAAATTAGCAAAATTAAGTATTAAAATCTTATTTAAACATTTTCATTTAGGATCACGTAATTGTCTCAAGATTAAAATGAGATATAATATCATGATTATGTTACCCTTCCTTTTTCTTATTTCTTTACTACATTGTTCTTTAAGTTATTATTATCATCACTGCACCACCTAGTTACCTATTTAAAGTTTTTATTTCTTTTGACTCACTGGAAAAAAACACTTGTTTCAGCTTGAAATTAGCGAGTTTTAAAATCCCAACGAACTTGTACAATATAGAATGGCCGGACAACAATATTCTGGCCTTTCCTAAAAGACTACGCAAGATTTTGTATGATTGTGAAGCAAATCTAAAAACATAACATTTGTCCTCAAAACTCCACTCCCCAAAAACTGAAATCACTGGGAACAAAAGAGAAAAAGAATAAAAGAATAAATGAAGCTTTCCTTGTCTTAATCTGCCGTTCCAGCTAGCAAACGGGTTTGTCTTAATGACCAATTCTCAAAGACTTACAAGTTCAACAAAACAGTTTCTGATATTCAATGACCAATTCTCAAACAGGAAATTGTCTGAACATTTATTGCACAACAGTAATAAAGGTTCATGGATCAAAAAGGGGAATGAAACTCGAACGTTGCGCTTAGTGGACCACCCCTGAAAGTAACACCATCACTAACAACAACTACGTGAATTCTAACACTCTCCCTTATGAAACCACCATTTACATTTCTCTTCACATACCTTCAAACTTGAAAGCGCAGGGTTCACTTGAACTCATCATCCGCGATGAAAATTCAACCAATCTTACCGTTTTTATTGATATCAATCTATTGGCCATGCCAATGTTGTAACATGTTCGGAGTTGATGCTGACCTTTGTCTTGATGATCAACAATCACTGTTGTGGCAATTGAACAACAACCTTATTTTCAGTAGTGCAGTTTCCACCAAACTGAAGTCGTGGAATCAAAGTATTGCTTGCTGCCATTGGAGTGGTGTAACCTGTGATGATGAGGGACATGTTATTGGCCTTGACCTGAGTGGAGAATGGATCACTGGTGGATTTGACAATTCAAGCAGCCTCTTCAGTCTCCAACATCTCCAGAATTTGAATTTGGCTGATAATTATTTTGATTCTGTAATTCCTTCAAGATTCAACAGGTTGAAGAGATTAACGTACCTGAATTTGTCATATGCTCACTTTTGGGGGCAGATTCCACTAGAGATTTCTCAGCTGACAAGGTTGGTTACTCTTGATCTCTCATCACATTCCTATTTAACAGTACCAGTTCCCCAGCTGAAACTTGAGAACCCAAATCTACAAAAGCTTGTACAGAGTCTCACCAATATTAGGCAACTGTATCTGGACGGTGTTCATATATCAGCTGAGGGACAGGAATGGTCGAATGCTTTGCTCTTGCTGCCTGGCCTGCAAGAATTGAGCTTGTCGAACTGCAATCTCTCAGGACCACTTGTTTCTTCACTGACAAGACTTGAGAATCTCTCGGTCATTATTCTCGATGACAACAGTTTATCATCTTCGGTTCCGGAAAACTTTGCCAATTTCAAAAAACTGACCACACTAAGTCTTGCCTTATGTGATTTGATGGGAACATTTCCTCAGAAGATCTTCCAGGTTAGTACATTGGCATTTATTGACATATCAGGCAACTACTATCTCCAAGGTTCCTTTCCTGTCTTCCCAACGAATGGATCACTCCAGACCATAATAGTAAGTCGCACAAGCTTCTCTAGAGCTCTTCCATCTTCCATTGGTAACGTGGTGCAATTATCAACATTTGATCTTTCTTTTAGCCAATTTAATGGAATTCTTCCCAGTTCATTTTCAAAACTCACTGAGCTCAGCTACCTGGATTTGTCACATAACAAGTTCACAGGTCTAATTCCATCATTTAGCATGGCCAAAAAGCTTACCCAAATAGACCTTTCTAAAAATTCTTTAAGTGGTGCAATTCCATCATCTGATCACTTTGAAGGGCTGCAAAAACTAATCAGAATTGACTTGAGTTACAATTCCATCAGTGGCAGCATCCCTTCATCTCTTTTTACAGTACCATCAGTGCAGAGGATTAGCCTTTCCAACAACCAGTTTAGTCAATTAGAGGAATTCACAAATGTGTCTTCTTCTATGTTAAAATACCTTGATTTAAGTAGCAATAAACTTTCAGGGCCAATGCCCTCATCCATCTTCCAGCTCAAGGGACTCTCTACCCTTCAACTTTCCTCAAACAAGTTCAATGGGTCGACGCAGCTAAATAAGTTTTTGTTACTCAGAAATTTAACTAAACTAGAGCTTTCATACAACAACTTATTGGTCAATGTGGATGTATCAGATGCTGAATTTTCCTCCTTTCCCAACATTAGATATCTAAATTTGGCATCCTGTAGCTTGAAAACTTTCCCAGATTTCTTGAGGTACCAGTCCAGCTTATACTTTCTAGATCTCTCGGATAACCAGATTCAAGGAGCAATGCCCAACTGGATTTGGGAACTATATAATCTTGAAAGACTTAATGCCTCTCACAATTTTCTGACTGATTTAGAAGGGCCAATGCAAAATTTTCCTTCCGATTTGGTGGTCCTTGACCTTCATCACAACCAACTACAAGGGCCAATTCCTGGTTTTCCAAAAGATGCTTACTATGTAGATTACTCAAGCAACAATTTTAGCTCTGTCATCCCAGTTGACATTGGTGTTCACCTGTATTACGCAATTTATCTTTCTCTTGCAGACAATAGTTTACATGGCAGCATCCCTGATTCCCTCTGCAAAGCAACAAGCCTTCAAGTTCTCGATCTCTCCCGCAACAAATTTTCCGGAACAGTCCCCTCTTGTTTAGTGACATTAAGGCAAACACTTGGGGTGCTAAATTTGGGCAACAACAATCTCTCTGGCCTGATACCTGATACCTTCCCAGCTTCCTGCTGCCTGAGGACCATTGATCTCCATGGGAATAGCTTAGAAGGACAGATTCCAAAATCACTTGCCAATTGCTCAACGTTAGAGGTGCTGAACCTCGGGGAGAATAAGATCATCGACGCCTTTCCATGCTTGCTGGAAAACACATCCACACTCCGTGTCCTGGTCTTGCGGAACAACAAATTCCATGGCCCCATTGGGTGTCAGAACCCCAATGGCACTTGGCCAATGCTTCAGATTGTGGATCTGGCCCACAACGACTTCAACAGCTCGCTGCTTGGAAAACACCTCAGAGGATGGGAGGCAATGATGAGTCTCGAACACCAAGGCGATTCTGAGGCGAAGCTAATCCAATTCAAGGTTGACACGCTCGGCGAAGTGTATTATCGGGATTCGGTGACGGTGGTGAGCAAAGGTCGAACACTGGAGTTGGTCAAGATTCTAACCGTCTTCACTTCCATCGACTTTTCATCGAACCATCTCGAAGGGGAAGTACCGAAAGAGCTGTTCGGATTCAAAGCGCTCTACGCGCTAAACTTGTCAAACAACGCTCTTTCTGGCCAGATTCCATCTTCCGTAGGGAGCTTGGCACGGCTTGAGTCGTTGGACCTGTCGGGCAATTCACTGGGAGGAGAAATTCCGGCAGAGCTTGCGAGTTTGAGCTTTCTCTCATTCCTGAACCTCTCCTTTAATCATCTGAAGGGAGTGATTCCGACGGGCACTCAGATTCAGTCGTTTCAGCCAAGTTCGTTTGAAGGGAATGATGGGTTGTACGGACCTCCATTAACCCAGATTCATCTGGATGGTGGAATGCATGGGCTGCCGCCACCATCACCATGCTCAAGGCTAGCTTGCTCAGTTGACTGGGATTTTGTGAGTGTGGAACTGGGATTGGTATTTGGACTTGGAATTGTCATTGGTCCCCTCTTGTTTTGGAAGAAATGGAGGCTGTGGTATTGCCAACTTTTGGACAGAATTCTTTGCCAGATCTTCCCTCAGCTGAGTCTTGAGTACGAAACCCGTGGAGGACAAAGCTACAAAGTTCTAAGATGGAGGTATTAGCAGTTATTGAGTATGCTAATAAGTGTTGATGTTATTGATGCATAAGCAGTAATAAGAAATAAAATTAAAACAAAAAAAGAAAAGATCAGTGGGTATATTGTATAATTTTAAGTTATTTTTTTGCAGCTTATGTTTATGGATAGTATTATTGGATCTCCGTGTTCTTATTTAGTGTTCTGCTATATTGTTTTTACGTTTCGAAGATGGAGGTATTAGTAATAATTGAGTATGATAACAAATTTTGATGTTATTGATGTATTGGCGGTAATAAGAAAATTTTATTCAAAAAAAAAAAAGTGTGCTTATTCAGAGTTCTACTATCTTATTTTGAGTCCCATGGGAATATAATGGGTATAGGTTATACTCTAGTAACTTGTGCTTAAGAAGTTGTAGTTCAATAATTATATTTTGAATTTCTTAACAAGAGAAACTTGAGAGGTATCTTGCACGATAAAAGTTGAACCTTAGCCCGGTTTGGGGATCATTTTCTTCAATAAAATTCGGAATTATTAACAAATTTCTTCTTTCCTGAGATATGTTTGACTCACTCTTCTTTCAGTCTTTCTCTGTTCCTAGGTAGCAACCTATCAACAGTTCGTTCCCTACATTAGTAACCTTCTTCCATCCACATTCCCCAAGTTCCCAATTCAATGGTTCTTTGCTCCTATATATTAACGGAATCCAATAAAAAATAACTAAGTGGTAGTGGCGCTTTTAAGAGAGACTTTCTGCTGCATGTTGAAGGCGCATAATTATCTCTAGGTGTTTCTTTTATTAATGAAGAGTAACTTTGAAATTGTTATAAATTATTTGTAAACAAGAGAGGTGAATTTAATGTTGAAATCTAGAAAATCATAAAGTGTAATGTGGTGGTAGCTCATCTTGAGGTGTAGCGCACAGTAGCATGTGAGCTTATTTGTTGCGAGATAATCACTGTTACCGGTGGCAAACATCTTGAGTGCACACAAAAAAAATTGAAATCTAAAGAGGTAATGGTATTTTTAATAATCATCAATGAAGGGGAATACAATTATCTCTAGTATTATTTATTCTATTAAGTTTTATACTATCAATCATTATTAATTATTAGAAAAATGTTTAGTGTACAACTAATAACCTATCACCGTACTATCACATCTGCATATATCATACCAACTTTTGTATTTCTATTTCTTCTCTTCATTATCTCTTTCACGCCCACTCTGTCTCAATTTTTTTTTCAAATATGTTATCTTCTCTTTGACTACTACACCTTATCCATCTCTTCTTTCTCTTCGTCCTTCTCCTTCACTCTTCACTTTTGTATTTTGTTCTTCGTTGTTCTTCGCCATATTTTTCCTTCGTCGTATTCTTTTTTATTTACAATGCAGAACATGAGAAAGGTAAGTTATATCATTCTTTCCCCCGCCCCCTCATCCTCCTCCTTTTAAATGTATGTATCACATAAAAGTTTGTGCATGAAAACGTAATCTTACCAAATTCATCAACGTATTCTGTTGACCAAATCAATGTGATGAACAAGATTTAATTCATCAGTCAAATTGTTTATCTAATTGCGTGATATGTTTGTGCATTTATGTTTTTCATGTTTGTGTAATATGGTGGTAGAAATTCGTGCAACATGCATCTTTCTTTTTGTTTTCCTAAATATTAATTTGCATTAATTACCTATTATGTTTGTGCATTTATATTAATAGTGGTTATAGTGGCGCCATAACGGTGATAACGATATTATAGTGGTATTCATAGCGGGTTTCTGTCTACCCACTTTTTTCGCTATTGATAACACTAATGAAAATTGACCATTTAATAAATGTTTCATAAATACAAAAGAAGAATTATGCTTCTTAGATTAACAAATAGTCAAATAGCTTACTTACCAATGGAAAGAAAGGGAGGTTGTTGAGAGAGAAGAGATGAGAGAAAGGCATGTGAATCCCGTGTGTTTCAACTACACAACGGAGTCTGATTTATATAGATACTATGACATAAATACAAACATAATCTTTCCCTAATTACCTAATTACATATTCTAACATATCCTAATAATACAATTACAAATATTTACATATTCTAACACTCCCCCTCAAGCTTGAGTATAAAGATCATATGCACCAAGCTTGTCACATAGATAAGTTATTCTCAGTCCTCTTAAAGGCTTAGTGAAAACATCCGTCAACTGATCATTTGAATTGACAAAGCTTGTGGTAATGTCTCTGGATAAAATCTTTTCTCTGATGAAGTGACAATCGACTTCAATGTGTTTCATCCTTACATGATAAACTGGATTAGGGGTTGCAAAGCTACTTGATTGTCACAAACAAGAGTCATGTATCTGATCTCCCTAAACTTAAGCTCAATAAGATGTTGCTTGAGCCATATAAGTTCACATGTGGTGGATGCCATAGCACGGTACTCTGCTTCAGCACTAGACCTTGCAACCACATTCTGCTTCTTACTCTTCTAAGAAATGAAATTGCCTCCAATGAGTACATAATAGCCCGAAGTGGAACATCTATCTATAAGAGATCCTGCCCAGTCAATATCTGAATACCCTACTACTTCGGTGTGCCCCTTATTCTCATAAGTAAGGCCTTTCCCAAGTGCTTTCTTAACAAGTTGTGAATCACAACATCCCAGTGGCCTTCACATGGCGAGTTTAGGAACTGACTAACCACACTAATTGCATAGGAGATGTCTGGTTGAGTATCTGTGAGGTAATTCAGTTACCCAGCCAATCTTCGATATCTACTTAGGTCAGATAATGGCTCCCTGTGATTTGGTAGGAGCTTGATATTAGGATCCATAAGAGTGTCAACAGGCTCTGCCCCAAGTAAGCCTTTTTCTTCTAGAATTTCTATAGCATACTTCCTCTGTGAAAGAACAATGTAGTCTCTAGATTGAGCTACTTCAATACCCAAGAAGTAACGGAGTTTGGCAAGGTCTTTGGTCTGAAAGTGATGACTTAGATGTTGTTTGACCTGAGTCATGCGATCATTGTCACTGCTAGTAATGACAATGTCGTCTACGTAAACATCCAAGTAGATGCAACCTTTTGGAGTATGATGGTAAAACACAGAGTGATCAACTTCACTCTAGGTCATGCCAAATTGTTGAACCACAGTGGAGAATCGACCAAACCAAGCTCGAGGAGACTACTTAACCAAACCAAGCTCGAGGAGACTACTTAAGTTCATAGAGAGATTTATGAAGACAACAAACATAGTCAGAACACTCCCCGTAAGCAACAAAACTTGGAGGTAGCACCATATAGACTTCCTCATCAAGATCACCATGAAGGAAAACATTCTTGATGTCAAGTTGATGAGTTGCCAGTAGCACATAGCGGCCATAGAGAGAAAAAGTCGTACAAATGCCATCTTGGCAATTGGAGAAAAGTATCACTATAGTCAAGACCAAAGATTTGAGTGTAACCCTTAGCTACCAAGTGGGCCTTGAGACGGTCAATAACACAATCAGAACCAACCTTCACAATATAAATCCACCTACAACTAACTACTGCTTTACTTAGAGGAAGCGAGACCAATTCCCAAGTGTCGTTGTTTTGAAGTGCACACTTTTCACCAATCATGGCTTGTCTCTACTGAGGATGAGATAAAGCTTTACCTAGAGATTTAGGGATAGACATAAAAGACGAAGAAGACAAACAAACATAATACAAAGAAAACAGACAATGGTAACTCATAGCCACATAATGACGAGATGGGTTACGAGTAGAACGTATATCTTTACATAGTGCAATAAGAAGGTTAGGCTTGGGAGGCGGGGCTGAGTTGATTAAGTAGAAGGCAATGGCGAAGAGTCCAAAACATCCTGAACAGGCTCTGTAAGGGGCAACTATGATCCAAGTATAGGAGTGGGATAAGCATCGGGCTCCGTTGGTGGCTGGCAGGTGGCTCGACGAAGGTAAATTTGAAACGAATGGGTGTTAGGTAAAGGCTCCGGGATGGGTAAGGCTCCATGACAAGTAAAAGAGGAAGGGGCAGGTCCTCGGTCATAGGGTTGAGGGTAGGTGACGTGAAAATGGGAATATCCTCAAAGAAAGTGACGTCAACCTAAACAAAGTAACGACATGTGTAGGAGAAAAACAACGATAACCCTTTTGCCACCTCCTGTACCAAAGAAAAATACATTTAATGGATC
This sequence comes from Nissolia schottii, assembly GCA_003254905.1. Taxonomy (NCBI): domain Eukaryota; kingdom Viridiplantae; phylum Streptophyta; class Magnoliopsida; order Fabales; family Fabaceae; genus Nissolia; species Nissolia schottii. The sequence goes on along the minus strand of QANU01045485.1, from coordinate 13,157 downwards.
GAGCAGAAAGTTTGTTAAGGCCAGGTATAAGGTTATGGACAAAACAAGTGGACCCAAAAACATGAGGGGAAAGGGAATACATGGGTGCTGAAGGAACAACACTGAGTATGGGGACTGGTTTCTAGAATAGAGGATGGCATGCGGTTAATTAAGTAACAAGATGAAAGGATGACATCCCCCAAAAAATAAGAAGGAACATGGCTATGAAGAAGAAGAGTCTAAGTTATTCCAATTAGATGACGATTGTTTATGCTCAGCAACCCTATTTTGTTGGGGTATAAGCATAAGAAGTCTGATGAAGAATACCATGAGAAGCCATAAAAGTTTTAAATTGGTTAGAAATATACTCTTTTGCAATATCACTATGCAACGCACAAATAGGAACACCAAATTGAGTTTTTATTTCTTGATAAAAGTTTTTAAAAATGGAAAACAATTCAGATCAATTTGTCATTAAAAAAATCCAAATATAATGCAAATAATCATTGATAAAAGCAACAAAACATTTTGACCCTAAGGTGGACTTAGGGCGAATAGGACCCCGAATATCATAATAAACCAAACCAAAAGGTGATGAAACACAACCATTACCACTAGTAGGGAATCAACGATGGGTATGTTTCCCAAGTTGACACGACTCACAAAGTAAACTAGATAGCTTTGATAAGCTCGACACTATCTATTGCAGTTTGGCAAGGCTTGGATGACCCAATTGAGCATGGATGGTGAGAAGGTAGGTGGAGAGGATTGCACGAGATGAGGAGGAAAGCCAATAGAGACCGTAGGACTCATATCCGATGCCAATCGTCCGTCCTGAGCTTTGGTCCTGCAGAAAGACGAACTCTTTAGTGAAGGAAACAATATAGTTAAGAGAACGAGTTAAACCACTAATAGACAGGAGATTAAAGGGAGAGTTAGGAACATAAAGAATGGAACCAATTGACATTGATGGCAAGTGATGGGCTGTAACAAACCCTTAGGGCTAATAACAGACGTGGATGTATCAGATGCTGAATTTTCCTCCTTTCCCAACATTAGCTATCTAAATTTGGCATCATGTAGCTTGAAAACTTTCCCAAGTTTATTGATGTACCAGTCCAGATTATACTTTCTAGATCTCTCGGATAACCAGATTCAAGGAGCAATGCCCAACTGGATTTGGGAACTATATAATCTTCAAATACTTAATGCCTCTCACAATTTTCTGATTGATTTGGAAGGGCCAATGCAAAATTTGCCTTCCAATTTGGTGGTCCTTGACCTTCATGACAACCAACTACAAGGGCCAATTCCTGGTTTTCTAAAATATGCTTACTATGTAGATTACTCAAGCAACAAGTTTAGCTCTATTATCCCAGCTGACATTGGTGTTCACCTGTATTACGCAATTTATCTTTCTCTTGCAAACAATAGTTTACATGGCAGCATTTCCGATTCCTCTGCAAAGCAACAAGCCTTCAAGTTCTCGATCTCTCCCGCACCAAATTTTCCGGAACAGTCCCCTTTTTTTTAGTGGCATTAAGGCAAACACTTGGGGTGCTAAATTTGGGCAACAACAATCTCTCTAGCCTGATCCCCGGTACTTTCCCAGTTCCTGTTCCCTGAGGACCATTGATCTCCATGGGAATGGCTTAGAAGGACAAATTCCAAAATCACTTGCCAATTGCTCAATGTTAGAGGTGTTGAACCTTGGGGAAAATAAGATCATCGACGCCTTTCCATGCTTGCTGGAAAACACATCCACGATCAGCGTCCTGTTCTTGCGGAACAACAAATTCCATGGCCCCATTGGGTGTCAAAAACCCAATGGCACTTGGCCAATGCTTCAGATTGTGGATCTGGCCCACAACAACTTCAACAGCTCACTACCTAGAAAATACTTCAGAAGATGGGAGGCAATGATGAATCTCGAACACCAAGGTGATTCTGAGGTGAAGCAAATCCAATTTAAGGTTGACACACTTGGTGGTGGAGTATATTATCGGGATTCAGTGACAGTGGTAAGCAAAGGTCAAACGCTGCAGTTGGTCAAGATTCTAACCGTCTTCACTTCCATCGACTTTTCATCGAACCATCTCGAAGGGGAAATACCGAGAGAGCTGTTCGGATTTAAGGCGCTCTACGCGCTTAACTTGTCAAACAACACTCTTTCTGGCCAGATTGCATCTTCCGTAGGGAGCTTGGCACGGCTTGAGTCGTTGGACCTGTCAGGCAATTCACTGGGAGGGGAAATTCCCGCAGAGTTTGCGAGTTTGAGCTTTCTCTCATTCCTGAACCTCTCCTTTAATCGTCTGAAGGGAGTGATTCCGACGAGCACTCAGATTTAGTCGTTTCAACCAAGTTCGTTTGAAGGGAATGATGGCTTGTACGAACCTCCGTTGACCCAGATTCATCCGAATCGTGGAATGCACAGGTTGCCGCCACCATCACCACGTGCAAGGCTAGCTTGCTCAGTTGACTGGGATTTTGTGAGCGTGGAACTGGGATTGGTGTTTGGACTTGGGATTGCCGTTGGCCCCCTCTTGTTTTGGAAGAGATGGAGGTTGTGGTGTTGCCAACTTTTGGACAGGATTCTTTGCCAGATCTTCCCTCAGCTGATTCTTGAGTACGAAACCCGTGGAGGACAAAGCTACAAAGTTCTAAGATGGGGGTATTAGTAATTATTAAGTATGCTAATGAGTGTTAATGTTATTGATGCATAAGCAGTAATAAGAAATAAAATTAAAACAAAAAATTAAAAAAAAAGATCAGTGGGGATATTGTATAATTTTAAGTTATTTTTTGCAGTTCTTATTTAGTGTTCTGCTATATTGTTTTTAAGTTTTGAAGATGGAGGTATTAGTAATAATTGAGTATGCTAACAAATTTTGATGTTATTGATGCATTGGCAGTAATAAGAAAATTTTATTTTAAAAAAAATGTGTGCTTATTCAGAGTTCTACTATCTTATTTTGAGTCCCATGGGAATATAATGGGTACAGGCTATACTTTAGTAACTTGTGCTTAAGAAGTTGTAGTTCAATAATTGTTCTTCTATGCTCACTTAGGAGGAAAACATAGGAATTATGATGATGATGATGATGATGATGATGATGATGGTGATGAAGGTGGTTTAGACATGGAAAGTGGACAAGGATGGTAAGGGTGCTCAATTTTCTCAAGGCAAGGTGGTGTTTGTTGGGGCTTGGCCCGTGATCATGGAGGAAAGAATATTGAAAAGAAATGAGAGGATGGAAGAAAGGAAATGGAAGTTGTAGTAGCTTCATGGCTGAGGAGAAATTATGGATGAAATTTGGATGAATGGATTGAGAGTAGTGAGGAGTGAATAGTGGAAGGTATGGCTTGTGGTAGGGTGATGTGAAGTGTGTAAGAGAGTGGTTGATAGAGGTAAGGTGGTGTGGCTGTGGACGGCAAAGTAAGGGGGAAATTTCTCTCAAAATTTGTGCCACGTTCAGTCGTGTTTTGTCGCTAGCTGTCTTGGTGCTTTGCATACGATTGTTCGAAAATTATTCTAGACGCGTCATGGTGATCTACTAATTTTCCTTATTAGTAGTTTATGTCCAGTTAAGGTTTTTCGGGAATTTATTTTCTTATCGGTATATGTTACGGGCACTGTTGGTATCTGTAAAAATTTTCGATGGGTCCGAAAATCGTCCAGGAGCTCAGAAAAATTCACGGGATCATGCATCCTTGGTTTGGCCGAGGTTTTTACGGTTTAAGTGCGATCACCTAATTTTCTCGTTGTTCCATTAATTGGGCCGTAATTATTTATCCGACGATATTTCCGTTCGGTGAAAAATCCAGGATGTTACAGCCCCTGTCCTAACCAACAACAAACTCAAACCTCTTCCCAATAGGAGATGAAGATGTTTTAGGAGGTGTTGAGAATGATGCAAGAATCCCAACAGTGATTTGATGCCGATTTACAAAAGTTGCAACATGAGATAAATCAGTTGAAGGCTAATGAAACCATGGGTGCATCTAGTGAGCATTGGGGAGAGGATCACTAAGATAATAAGGTTGTGTGTGAAGACCCATCATTTGACATCATTGATGATGGTGGGCCTTCAGAGGTTTTGTTAGAAGAAACACCAAGGTTCGTCATTCTTGATGATGAATCTGATACAGAGATGGTGTTTGAGAGTCACAACTGAAGGAAGAAGCGCATAACATTTGTGTTATTCCTGGTGTGGTCGAGGTGTCGGTTGAGCTTGCTTTGTTGCCCAAATTTTCCTCACCTATTCCATTACTCCCATCATCCCCTCTCCTAACCTATTAGTTACCGCCACTCAAGCTGCACTTTGAGACACATGTTCCTCTCCTTGGACCATGTGAGTATGCTCACTTGGAGAATGATGGCCAGTTGCCGGCCTTATGTGAAGGGCTTGGAGACTTTCTTGGTGCTACTAGGGAAATGTTAGATGTACAGGGACAGTTCTGGAAGCCTCCTAGAAGGAACCTTCGTCCACCCCCACTTAGAGTGATTAACTGTTGGAACAAGCCAAGGTGAAGCCTTAAAGCTTCAAGGCATTGATGGAAGATTATAACACTTGGCTTCCAAAAGAAACATGGCTTCCAGGGCCATGACATGACTTACATGGTATGGGATCCTGGTGGAAGCTGGCACAACAAATTTTGGTGGATGTTTTTGGACCAGTTCAAACGTGATGCTCCATGAGACGGACGTCGATCATCCAACTTAAGGACGTTAAACAAAAGTACTAGGTGGGACACAACCCACCATTTGTATGTTCTTTTTCCCTCTTTTTGCTTTTATTTGTTTTCATTCTTTGTTTTTGCTCCTTCCCTGTCTTGTGCACTGAGGCCAGAGCACTTCTTTAAAGTGTTGGGTGGAAAATTCGTCATTTTGGTATGCTTAGGATAGTGGTTTTAACTGTGCAATAATTATGTAAATTGATAAATAGGGGATAATTTAGACTAGTTGATGATCAATCTATGTAATATTGTGTTTGATTATTCGTGGCATTATGTTTGATTGAGCATCTTATAGATCTTAGCATGTTTTAATTAATTGGATGATATTACCTGGTAAGATTTTGAACCTTTAATAGGATGGTAACATTACGTGCCATTCCTTTCTTTGTTGTGTGTACACTTACTTGTGTGCAAGTCTAGAACATGTCTGATTCTCTGCTTCGCACTTTCATCTTTGTATATGACATGTGACATGATTGAGGCATTCTTTGTGATTTTTATCTTACATTTCCATATTGGCCTACCTTGAATATTTAGCCCATTTGAGCCTTTAGCCTTTTGTTGAATTGTTAGCACAATACAAGCCAATAAACTGAGAAAAACCATGATGCACCTAGCTCGAGGGCTAAGAAGAATTGTGGTACACTTGTCCATATGTTCTAAGCAACAAGTATGGGTTACATGAGGGCATGTAGCATTCAGAGTAGGGGGAAAGCGTCCGCAATTGCTCTAATTGGTTGAAAAAATATAAAATTGCCCATACAAAATTTTTTTGAGGCAATGAATCCACAAAACAACCAATTATGACCACAAATAGAAATTTTCCCCTGAACTAGTGAGTAAACGGTGACAAGATTCCGAAGAAGTGTGAAAAAGTATTGAAAAAAAAGATAGAGAAAAAAGAATGCAAAGAAAAAAGAAAAAAAGTGAATAAAAGTGTTTGGGAATTTCTCAACGGGCAAATTGGAGAACAAGAAAGTCAAGTGGAGATCAAGGTCCTTGCACCGTTGGTTAGCACATATGCCATTGATTCTACTAAGTCTTAGGCTTTAGCTCATTGGCTATATGATATCCCACCTTGACCTTGACCCCATTACAACCCTTAAAAAGACCTTTTAATGCATGTCATATATATTTGGTAATTCGTGATGCTTAGAAGAAAATCAAACCTATGGAGGCAACTCTAGTGTTGTATTTAAAAGAGTATTGGATGAACCTATACACTATGAGTGATGAGTATTTGGTAATTCGTGAGGCCCAGTTGGTTTGAACATGCCTTGACTTATTCTTTGCTCATGTTGATATGCCAAGGAAATTAATTTAATTCACAGTAATATCATTTCTTGTCTAAATGTACTTTATTTTTTTATTGTCATGTATTTTGCACAGTTGTCAGTTAGTTAATGGCAGCTTAAGTGTCTCCTTGAGTTTCGTGGCTTTGTAAGGGATGTAAATTGGTGTTCACGTGCACTGATAGACTGATGTGATACTCTGTGGTTAACCCCTTGACAAAACGGTTAACCTTTGCTGACTGCGTAGGAATGAGATTGGAAGTCACCTGAGACAAGTACGTGAATCGCTCATCATACTCGATAACTGACGTACCCAGCATCATCTTCAACTAGAGAAACTCATCAACTATCTTGTTGATCTTGCTCGAAGGAAAGAAACGTTACAGAAATGCTGTAGAAAAATCTTCCAGGTCAGAAGTGGTCCATGCTTCTAATCTGCTTTGAACTTTCTTAACCATAGGTCGACCTAACCTCGCAGCTAGAAGCCTACCAACTCTGCTACCTTCTCCGATGAGACATGTAGAATCGCAGTCACCTTCTCCATCTCCCCAAGGGACTCCAAAGGATCCTCCTCTATAAGCCTCCTTGTGAACCTCGACAGTCCCAGGTTCTAAAGCATTCGACAATGACTGCCTCCTGATTATTTTGCGAAATTCCCATCTGAAGCTGGGCGGTGAGCGCATGGTTATGGCTCGCTCCGCGGCTGCTAAACGATAATGGGAGCCTGACGTACCGGCATTGCATCTGCAAGGGATGCGGCCTAGATATAGGACAACCATGATTTTCCTGAGAACAATGTAGATACACAAACATTAACAACACGAAAACATTTCAATAAAAAGAAAATAATCACAAATAAGTAGAAAACATTCCAAAAAGGGTGGTGTCACAAAAGGCACGTCATGCTCGTGTTGATTTGTTAAACGACAAAGACCCGTTGTTATGCATCAAACACAACGAATTCTCAATTACCTAATTATAAGCTACATAGCCCAAATAGAATAGCTTAAGCATCTATAACAAGTAAACCACCATTATAAAAGGTAGACCTCATACCTTCCCAAAAAAATCTAACATTTTATCATCTTAATTTTATTTTATTCAAACAACGTCAACGTGACACAAGGAAATAGAAAATCTTCCAAAGATCAAATTTTAGGTGATACGAGGAGGACGAGAGGATGAAAAGTGTGGAAGAAGATAAAGAATACGAAAAAAAAAAGAGTCAAGTGAGACGAGGAAGAGAAGGAGGAGGAAGAGAAAGAACAGGAGCGTGAAAGAAAAGATGAAGAGAATAGAGAAAAATTCAAAAATTAATATAATATACATCAGTAACGGTACAACAACATGTTTTAGAGTGTGCATAAAACATTTTTGAAATTATTTATGCCATAATCTATATAAGAATTTCTAGTGAATCATTAGTTATCCACAAATACCTAGCCACGCGTCGTTCGTGGGCAGCATCAAGCTTAGGACATCCAATCTCGCGTGGCACTCAAAAGACATGCAAAATGCCAACGTCTTCCACGTGCTGCGGTGCCACGGTGCCCACATTCTCCCTCCACAAAACCATCTATAAACCTCCTCAAAACTCAACCCCCAAACTCAAAAACCGATAGCGGCATGGAATCGAAAACCCCTCCTGTAACCGCATCACCGCCTCCATGGGAGGCGCTGGTCCTCGTTGCCCACCATCTCGACCCCAAAAGCCTCGCCATAGCATCCTGCGTGTCCAAGTCATGGTCATCCTCAATGTCCTCCGACCACCTCTGGAAGCCCATCCTGAGCGCTCACTTCCCCTCTATCTCCGACCCTCCGCCTGCGGACGCCGTCCCCTACCGCCGCCTCTTCGCCATAGGCCATTCAGCCGCCAAGCGCCGCCGCGCGAGCCCGTCAAAGCCAGAGCTTTCACTCAGCGATCTCGTCTTCGCCGTGTCCATCTCCACCGCCGAGTCGAGCGTCGTGACCGTGACAAGGCCCTGTGACGCGCTGGTCGCGGACCCCCCCGGGGTGTTCCGGTTTGACGTCGGCGTCGGAGGCAGCGCCTCCCCGGTGAGGGAGGGCGGGGAGGAGGTCAAGGTCACGTGGAACGTGGTATTGAAGGGATGGAGGGGGGTTTTCACCGCGATGGACACCGAGGGGAAGGTGGGTTTTCTCCCGGGTGGCGAGGGTTGGTTTTCGCAGGATCTTCCGGCGCCTGGCTGCTGCTCGAGCGCGACCGCTAGCGCCGTGGCGGCGGATTTGAAGATAGGGATGTGCGGCGAGAAGGGCGGTGACGGGAGAGTGAGGCTGAAGAAGGTGAGCGTAGGGATTTTGAGCGTTGTTCGTTGGAGGTATGTTGGAGTTGAAGATGGCCTTAGGTACTTGCAGCATTTTCTTCTCGCTTGTAATGCGAAGTAAGTTTGGAGCGTGACATATTGCGCGAGTCCTCGATCATAGGATACAAGGAATGTGCGATGTGATCAAGCATGGTTTTGTGAAAATGTAATGGAAAAACTTATTTGCAAATCTGTTATTATCTTTTTAGGTTGCCTGCTTGGTATCAAGGCTTAGTCTTCACTAATCCGGGTCAATTCGGGTCGCGCATGTGATTATGGCGAATGACTTTATTGGTCAAATCTATTATTATCTACTAATGCAGCAGGCACTGTGTTATTTTATTCAACAGAAGCCTAAAAGAAAAGACTACCACCTCATACAGGGACTTTGTGCATGAGTTAAGAAAACTGGGTAGTTTTATTGGAAAATAAGTAATAGTTTAATTGGAAAACGGATAGTTTTATTATAAAATAAGAAGAGAAGTAAAATGGACTAAATTAATTGTGATCAAAGGCAGTCCCTAAAACGGACTAAAACGGATACATGTCCAAACAGTTATACCTAATCAACGGCGTAGGGAACAAGCACAAACAATTTGCGTCATTTAATGTTGAATATCATGTGATGCATTTAGAATTGGCGGGAAAGAGAATGAACGAGGAAGGCGAGTCAATAGTGAACATATTTAGATGCAGTTTTGGTTATGGAATGAAGGAAATGTCACAATTAGTCACTAAATAGGTCGGAGAATTTTGGTGTGTGAAGGGTACAATTGATATGTTGAAAATTTGATCAAAAGCGGTTAAAAGCCTCTAAATGTTTTATATAATTGTAACGATAAAAATAAAATATTATAAAAAAGATTTCGCAAAATAATTATCAATTGATGCTTAACTCTTTATTTTCATTTTACCTTTGTGTAACTTTGTTAGACCAAAAATTTACTAAGTTAAGAAAATAATCACCAGACCTCAATTTGTGATAGGCGATCCAATAATATTAATAATAAGTCGTAAATATGACTCATAACAAATTGTGATAGGGGAAAAAAAAAACATGACCTATAACTCAAATTGTTACTTTGCTATTGAAGGAATTAACATACAAAAGTTTGAGTCAACCATTTGGCTAATTTAAAAAAGCATTCAAGTATGAACATGGTAATTGCAATATTGAGGCCAAGTCTGGATATAAGTCAAGGAAGTATTGACTTACTAATAATACAATGAATGGTTGACCAATACTTTGTCAAAATGATGTCAATTAATATTAACACGATCACACACGGCCATTAGCTATACGTAGGACTTTTGAAGTCATGCACTTATCATGATTTGGTGCTCGACTTAATACTTTGGTCAAAGAGATTAAGATTTATTTCGTGTGTCAATTACAAAGCATCATTCAAATTCAATGTAAAGAAAAACTGAAGCTCATGGAGGCAGCAAAGTATACGTGACACTCAATTTGAAGACAAGCAAAGTTACGTTGGAATTTATGTTGGAAGTTACAGGAAGCTCAAAGCGGTTATTAAAAGAAGTTATGAAGACATTTAGAAATGAATTTTAACTACGGAAGGTTGCAGCAAGTAGCTACTCAAGGCAAGAAGGCTATTAGAATTTTTTTTATAAATAGGACTATTAGCATTATAATAAATTGGATTGGATTTTTAGTATTATACGCATTCTCTTGTCATCACAACAACAATAGATACATCGGAGAATGTCAAGTATTTCTTTCCTACTTCTTCTTCTTTCCCATATATAAATTTTCAATTGCCTCTATTCCTTCTCTCACCCTATGTTCACTTAGGTCTTCTTCTACTTATGGAATTTCTTCTTCCTCTTATATTTCTTTCCTCACTTAATCTCTTTTAGCTCTTCTTTTACTTCTATAATTAACTTTCAAGTTTATTTATGTAATTTTCAGCCTATGTATTGTACTTTTCTCTTTCAATATTATTAAAGTTGTTCATTGCAACATACTCTCTTTACCCACTATTGTAAAGAATTGTGCCCATTTCCCGGATCGGGATAGAGAAGCGAGGTTGTGATTTTTGGTCATTCCTTAACCAAAAATTCGGTAAAACAAACTTTCACTAAATAACTACATTTTCTTAGTTATTTTTTCATATTTATTTATAATTTTTTTACTCATATTTCATCCATATTATTTTATTTTACTCTCCAAAGTCATTTCAAATTAATGAATTACCTTAATAGGGACTTACATGCCTTAACAGGCACATAAGTGCTTGATAAGCAACCGCTACTATATTATAAATTATATTATTAAATGAAATATACTGCCTATCAATAACCAAAGTTTTTCTTGCCAAATATTGCACTCTCACTCTCGTGTTTGTGTTGGGATAAATAGGTCAAAAGTGTTGTATGACCCAAAAACATTTAGCAACAGACGTGCAATAAACCCTAAACCCTAAACCCTAAACCCTAAACCTACCTACCAAATGGTCAAAACTGACCCACAGGTCTTAGTAGGTTTGATAGTGGGTGACTGATTTATAAAATTGACTTAACCTAACTTACTCATAATTTTTACTACTTAATAAAGGCACTGACCCATTTCAACCGCCTCACTTGGTCATAAATTTTATGTCTATTTTGCCCATTATATTCAAATTATTTCTTCAATTAAAATTTTGAAAAAAAGGATGAAAATGTAAATTGATGATTGTTATCCCCATAGTTATTTCAATTCCAAAATCTATCCACTAGGCCACGACACCCACAAACTATACTAAACTCTTCATTTTAATTTTTAAAATTTTAGAACTTTAAATTTTTGTATTCCTCTGGTGCCATCTCATCTTCTACTATATATTAACTTTCTAACATCTCATCTATTATGCTTTTAAATAAAAAAATTGGTTTCTTATTATAAAAATATATTTTATTAAAAATATTTTTTATTCAGTTGTTGTTCCATTATCTTGGTTTGTGGATAAGATGCAACTTCTTTCCGCTGATTTTGCTAGTGTTTGTGGAGCTTTCTTGGCTGCTGACTTTCTTGGTGATTCTCTAATAGATGTGCAACCTTTTTTCTAGGAGATTGTCTAGTTTGTTGCGTAATGCTCTTTTTTGGCGCCATCTATTAATCCAACAAGTTAACAAAAATTATAATATGAACAAATATATAATGTGAATAATGCAACAAACAAATGAACAAACATATGCACCAAGAATGAACAGACATATACTATTGGAATGAACAAATCTATATAACAAACTCAAACACTTAGATGAACAAACCGATATAAAGTATGTGAACAAACCTTTACAATTAGGGTGAACAAACCTTTACAATTAGGATGAACAAACCCATATACACATAACGATAAAACATATAGAACTAAAATGAACAAACCTATACACACAAAGTGAACCAACATGTACAAGTACAATGAACAATCCTATATACACCAAGTGAACAAACCCCATACAATTAGAATGGACAAAACTGAGATACATTATGTCAACAAACATGCACCACTAGGATGAACAAATGCATATACCAATAGCGATCAAACATATTCAAATAGAATGAACAAACCCATGTAGAAAAAGTGAACAAAGCTATATATGGGGACAGAACAAACCTATAGACACTAAATAAACAAACATGTACTTATAAAATTATAAAATAGAATTACTAGCATTAGTCTAAAAGGCCAGTTGAATAAAAGGACATTTTTTTTTATAAATTTAATAAAGAAAAACAAGTAGAAGACTAGCATTCTTGTTGGCGAAGATGCATATAAAATACTTCTCCAAACCCTGACATATGTCTAAACACACTCATAGTTCTTACTCTCTTAGCTATTCCTTTCTTTCTCTTTTAACTTCTACATTGTTCAATTCAAATTAATATCATCATCTCCAATACATGAATCAAACGCATATAGTAGCAAATAGTCGTTTTGAACATACGCGATGAAAGGAAAGAAGTCTAAAGAGAGGAAGGAATTCAAAGGGAAAAGAAAGGGGATGATAAATAAAACCTTAAATAGTAACCGACGGCCGCAACGACATGGTGTGGACTTTCCTCGCGTTGTGGAGGCTTCGACACGGTGAGGAGGCTTCGACGAGCTACAAAGGCAATGCTTTTCGGAGGTTGTGACGCTTGTAGAGGCGCGATGTGGTGCAGAGGCAAGCACCGTGGCGGTGCGACACGGTGCGGAGGCAAGCAGTGTGGAGGCGCGACGCAGTGCGGAAGACGACGACAGAGGTGCAGCGGGATGCGAAAGAGCCGTGAACAAACTGTCGGAGGTGCGGCAGGATGCAGTAGAATATGAACAAACCATTTGCGAGAGAGATGATCGCGAGAGAGGATTTTGGGAGAGAGAGTGACCATGGGTTTAGGGATTGTGGGTGAGAGTGAGCAATGTGTGAGACAGCAGAGTGTATTTCAAATGCAGTGAGTGAGATTGGGCATGTAGGGAGTAGTTATATCATTAGTAGTGAGCTAGGGTGCATTAAAAACTGTGGTGGTTGTACGTTGCTCCTCAGAACTCCAATTCCCCATTTCCCTTGTATTTCACGACGTGGGTAGTTACTTGGCTTCTGAAATTGAGCACGTTCTCAAATAACAGACACACGTTGTTGGCGCTCTTGTACCTTCTAATGTTGATTGCCTCATGAGATTTAAATTCTTTATTATGCTTCCTTATTAAAGGTTTTTTTTTATTTTTTAATTTTATTTTTACAATTTAATAAGGACCAAAACTTATTTATTTATAAACCTAGATAGGCTTCTGGTCAAAAACACATGGCACTCTCCCCTTGGATCCGACGTGTCAGTAGTATA